>WNGS01006019.1:0-24249 GCA_020271785.1 Procambarus virginalis | reverse complement strand
TATATTTTTTTAATCTTTTAATCAGATACATTTTATATCATTCGCCTTGTGCACTTTTGTTCTTGTATTGGCATCCTAAGTAATATTTAGCGCCTTTTGAATATCCAGATTATTTGATGGTGCTACATAGTCTCCCTGGCTATTTGTTGCCATCTTTTAAAATTACTTACTGAAATGAATTACTTATTTCTAAATGAACATTAGAAATATTCAATAAATATTTCCAGAATCAGTGAATAAGGTGCATATTTCTAAAAAAAAAAGTGAAAATAATTGATTTGAAATGATTATTTTCAAAATATTTACAGAGATAGCTGACAGCCAGTGCCAAGAATCGTCGTGGGGGTCTGAATGAGACCCAGGCTCGCTGTTCTCTTCTTAATTATGGCGACCCCGACAAGCCTATGTTCATCCCAGACCCCAGACCATTGTCTCTGCCAATTTGGGTGAACCTGACCCCAAACGTCTGGCCTCATATTTTGACAACAGACAATGTATCTTCTAGTATATATTAGGGTGGTACCCTGCGTGGCCCGGGTCTGTCTGTCTCCCATCTGTCCATATATCTATCTATCCATCTACCTCTACTTAACTATATATATTCATCTATCAATCCATTCATCTACTCCTCTATACATTTATCTATCAATACAACATCTATACATCTATTTATCTATCAATCCATTCATCTGTTGTATCCATCTAGCTATAAATTTTTCTGTCCGTCTACCTGACGGCCTATTTACCACCTATCTATCTAACTGTCTGTCCACCTATCTATATACTATCCATCCATCCACTTAAAATTCTATCTATTCATCTATCCATCCTTCTACCAATCATGTCATCCTTATTTATTTATATATAGAATAGTTCTTTTATTATTGTACAGCCACCAGCACCCATAGCGTTTCAGGCAGGTCCTTAATCCTATGTTCCCTGGAGTACGACCCGCCAAGTCGTTTAACAACCAGGTACCCATTCACTGCTGGGTGAACACAGGCTACAGTTAAGGACTGGCGCCCAGTCAATCCTCCCCGGCCATGATACGAACCCAGGCCAGATCGCTCGTCAAGCGCGGGGCGAGGGTTTTAACACCGCGCCACGGGGATTTCGATCTATTTATCCATCTATCTACTCATCCATCTATGCATAGCTCTATCAATCTATTCCTCCTTCTGTCCATCCATCTATTTATCTACCTATCCATCTATCTGTCAATCATTCCATCACTTTGTCCTTCTCTCCATATGTCTAACTATAAATCCATACAGCTATCTGTCCATCCATCTGTGCAGCCATTTATCCTTCAATCTATTTATCCCTCTAGCTTTCTATCTATATATCCTTCTTGCTTTCTATCCATCTATCTGTTCATCTATATATTTTTCTATCTATCTATCTATCCTTCTTGCTTTCTATCCATCTATCTGTTCATCTATATATTTCTATCTATCTATCTATCTATCTATCTATCTATCTATCTACCTCTATCTATCTCTCTATCTATCTCTCTATCTCTCTCTCTATCTATCTCTCTATCTATCTATCTATCTATCTATCTATCTATCTATCTATCTATCTATCTATCTATCTGTCTATCTATCTATCTATCTATCTGTCTCTGTCTCTGTCTTTCTGTGTCTGTCTCTGTCTCTTTATCTAACTCTAGCTGTGTGTGTCACTGTCTCTGCCCACCTGCCTGTCTCTTATAAACAATATAACTGTCTAATGTGTGGGAGTTCGAGAGCGAGAGGAGCTCAGTGGTGTGAAATACAAAACAATAATAGTTACTGCTTACTGTGCCACAGTGACGTTGCTTGAGAAACCTTTGACGCTGTGTAAAGATCGTGTGTTTTATGCCAGTGCGGCCAAATTATTGACAGCACAAAATTCTCGTAATTTTCCTAAGATCAGTGAATAATGGTGCATATTACTTTACGATTTTTTGGAGGACGAATGGATTTTGTTTTGAAAATATAGATATGTAGATGTCCGGCAGTGCCCAAACCTGTAGAGAAGGGGGAGGTGGCCCTAACACGCTGTTCTCTATTGAATTATGCGACCCCGACCGGCCTATGTTCATCCCTTATGCAAGACCAGTCCCTCTGGAAATTTGAATTTGGGTGATGGTAGCCTCAACCTTGTTGCCGCCAACTTTGAACAGACAGACATTCTCGCTTATAGTATAGATGAAATAGATACGAACAATAACTTGTGACAATACTTTATTAAACATGAAACTCGAGGACAACAATAAGTGAACGTTTACTAAGATGAACTTCTTCAGTGGTTAACTGTTACACATACGAGTGTTTACTCGAGCTATTGTTTACACTAACTAGTGTTTATCACAGCTAGTGTTTACACTAACTAGAGGTTATCACAGCTAGTGTTTACACTAACTGGTGTTTATCACAGCTATTGTTTACACAAACTAGTGTTTATCACAGCTATTGTTTACACTAACTAGTGTTTATCTCAGCTAGTGTTTACACTAACTATAAGTTATCACAACTATTGTTTACACTAACTAGTGTTTATCACAGCTAGTGTTTAGAGTTCACATAAGTGAGTGTTGACACTTGAAAGTGTTGACATTAGCAAGTGTTGACACGAGTAATAGTTGATATTAGCAAGTGATGACACAAGCAAGTCTTGTAGTAGAGAGAGGATGTATACAGGTGCATGTATGTATTAAGATAGAAAGAGGAAGTATACACCTACGAGAGTGTGAATGTGAGTAATATGTGTGAGGCAGGTATAAATGTGTGTGTGTATATATATGTGTTGTCTATGACGGTTGCTGTGAAGAGACGTCATCCCTCACTTCTTCAAGCAACATATACACGTCTGAAACTTAAGTTTGCGAGTTGTTTATAATTCCTTGACATCAAAGTTTAGGTCTCTGGTGTTAGGGCTTCCTGTAGACGCCCATGAAGAGTATGGTGTTAGGGCTTCCTGTAGACGCCCATGAAGAATATGATGTTAAGGCTTCCTGTAGATGCCTATGAGGAGTATGGTGTTAGGGCTTCCTGTAGACGCCAATGAGGAGTATGGTGTTAGGGCTTCCTGTAGACGCCCATGAAGAGTGTGGTGTTAGGGCTTCCTATAGACGCCAATTAGGAGTATGGTGTTAGGGCTTCCTGTAGACGCCCATGAAGAGTGTGGTGTAAGGCTTCCTGTAGACACCCATAAAGAGTATGGTGTTAGGGCTTCCTGTAGACGCCCATGAAGAGTATGGTGTTCAGGCTTCCTGTAGACGCCCATGAAGAGTGTGGTGTTAAGGCTTCCTGCAGACACCCATAAAGAGTATGGTGTTAGGGCTTCCTGTAGACGCCCATGAAGAGTATGGTGTTCAGGCTTCCTGTAGACGCCCATAAAGAGTATGGTGTTAGTGTGGTTGTCCCTGATGAAGAAGACGAAGGGGCGGTCACATCTGAACACTCTGGGCCCAAAGCCCCCTCTGAACAAGATGACTGTGGCAGCAGCAGCCTCGGAGCCGCCCTCGTTCACCTCCACCACGGCCTTGTGGATGACGGTGTTCACACTCAGGTTGGTGCCCCGGACATAGTTGGTGAGATCACTGCGGCTCGAGAACAGGTCTTCGATCCCCAGAGCTTCTAGGGCCTGTCAGGAAGATAGGAAGCGTGGTGAACACTAAGAACATGTCAGAAGGGTGGGTAAACACTAAGAACATGTCAGAAGGGTGGGTGAACACTAAGAACATGTCAGAAGGGTGGGTGAACACTAAGAACACGTCTGTGAGAAAGGTGGGTGAACACTTTGAACACGTCTGTGAGAAAGGTGGGTGAACACTAAGAACATGTCTGTGAGAAGGGTGGCTGAACACTAAGAACACGTCTGTGAGAAAGGTGGGTGAACACTAAGAACATGTCTATGAGAAAGATATGTAGGTTCTTGAATACTAAGAACACGTCTGTGAGGAAGATATGTAGGTTCTTGAACACTAAGAACACGTCTGTGAGAAAGGTGGGTGAACACTTTGAACACGTCTGTGAGAAAGGTAGGTGAACACTAAGAACATGTCTGTGAGAAGGGTGGCTGAACACTAAGAACACGTCTGTGAGAAAGGTGGGTGAACACTAAGAACATGTCTATGAGAAAGATATGTAGGTTCTTGAATACTAAGAACACGTCTGTGAGAAAGATATGTAGGTTCTTGAACACTAGGAACACGTCTGTGAGGAATGGGGGTGAATACTAAGAACAAGCCTGTACGAAAGATGGGTGAACACTATGAAAATGTCTGTGAAAAAGATAACTAGATTCTTGAACACTAAGAACACGTCTGTGAGGAAGATGAAAATGTTGTTGAACACTAAGAACATGACTGTGAGGAAGATAAGAAAGTTCTTGAACACTAAGAACATGTCTATGTGGAAGATAAGAAGGCCGTTGAACACTAAAAACATGTCTGTAAGAAAGAACAGAAGGTTGTTGAACACAAAGAACACGTTTTGAAGAACATGAGATGATTGGTGATGATTGGTTCTTGGTGATGATTGTGTGTGGCCGCGTTTCTTGTTGTTTAGGCTCGCCATACAAGCTTAGTGTGCAGTTGTGGTGACGAAAACATGTGGATGCTTGTATGTGATGTCTGTGTATGGTGAATAAAGTAAAAACAGTATAGTGAACTCTAAGAACTGGCTCAAACCAACAGTATGGAGCTGACAACATTTTTCCGTAAGACTAATACAAAACATTTTAACACAGTGTGTCACCAATCATGGTAGTTTTGTGTCCACTACACCAACAGTATACCACCACAGTCACCAGTCATGGTAGTGTTGTGTCCACTACACCAACAGTATACGACCAGAGTCACCAGTCATGGTAGTTTTGTGTCCACTACACCAACAGTATACCACCACAGTCACCAGTCATGGTAGTGTTGTGTCCACTACACCAACAGTATACGACCAGAGTCACCAGTCATGGTAGTGTTGTGTCCACTACACCAACAGTATACCCCCACAGTCACCAGTCATGGTAGTGTTGTGTCCACTACACCAACAGTATACCACCACAGTCACCAGTCATGGTAGTGTTGTGTCCACTACACCAACAGTATACCACCACAGTCACCAGTCATGGTAGTTTTGTGTCCACTACACCAACAGTATACCACCACAGTCACCAGTCATGGTAGTGTTGTGTCCACTACACCAACAGTATACACCAGAGTCACCAGTCATGGTAGTGTTGTGTCCACTACACCAACAGTATACCACCACAGTCACCAGACATGGTAGTGTTGTGTCCACTACACCAACAGTATACCACCACAGTCACCAGTCATGGTAGTGTTGTGTCCACTACACCAACAGTATACCACCACAGTCACCAGTCATGGTAGTGTTGTGTCCACTACACCAACAGTATACCACCACAGTCACCAGTCATGGTAGTGTTGTGTCCACTACACCAACAGTATACCACCACAGTCACCAGTCATGGTAGTGTTGTGTCCACTACACCAACAGTATACCACCACAGTCACCAGTCATGGTAGTGTTGTGTCCACTACACCAACAGTATACCACCACAGTCACCAGTCATGGTAGTGTTGTGTCCACTACACCAACAGTATACCACCACAGTCACCAGTCATGGTAGTGTTGTGTCCACTACACCAACAGTATACCACCACAGTCACCAGTCATGGTAGTGTTGTGTCCACTACACCAACAGTATACCACCACAGTCACCAGTCATGGTAGTGTTGTGTCCACTACACCAACAGTATACCACCACAGTCACCAGTCATGGTAGTGTTGTGTCCACTACACCAACAGTATACCACCACAGTCACCAGTCATGGTAGTGTTGTGTCCACTACACCAACAGTATACCACCACAGTCACCAGTCATGGTAGTGTTGTGTCCACTACACCAACAGTATACCACCACAGTCACCAGTCATGGTAGTGTTGTGTCCACTACACCAACAGTATACGACCAGAGTCACCAGTCATGGCAGTCTTCTTGATATAAGGGGTCTGAGTTGGTGTAGTCGGTTAAGGCGTACCAGTTGTGGCAGATGCGCAAACAACTGTACTCTCTGGGTTTGAGTCAACTGATGGGAGAGTGTCTTAGTGTATATATACATACATATATATACATATATACATATATATATGTGTGTGTGTGTGTGATTTGAATGAGGTGATTTGATAAAATACCATGCCTAAGATTACCAACCAAGTGCCGGCGGGGGGATGGAAATAGCCTCAGCTACCATCCTCTTTTGCCCGGTCGTGTTGGTCGAGCGGTTAAGGAATCCTGTACGCCAGCAGAGTGGTCCTGGCAGTATGGGTTCGAGTCACTTCTGGGGTGTGAGTTTTCAGTTGCATATAGTCCTGGGGACCATTCAGGCTTGTTCGCATTTGTGTTCCTCACGTGTGTCCCAAAGAATGAGGTGATTTGATAAAATACCATGCCCAAGATTACCAACCGGGTGCCGGCGGGCAGATGGAAATAGCCTCAGCTACCATCCTCTTTTGCCCGGTCGTGTTGGTCGAGCGGTTAAGGGACCTGTATGCCAGCAGAGTGGTCCTGGCAGTATGGGTTCGAGTCACTTCTGGGGTGTGAGTTTTCAGTTGCATATAGTCCTGGGGACCATTCAGGCTTGTTCGCATTTATGTTCCTCACGTGTGCCCCAAAGAATGAGGTGATTTGATAAAATACCATGCCCAAGATTACCAACCGAGTGCCGACGGGGGGATGGAAATAGCCTCGGCTACCATCCTCTTTTGTCCTGGTTGATGGGGTTCTGGGAGTTTTTCTACTCCCCAAGCCCGGCCCGAGGCCAGGCTTGACTTGTGAGAGTTTGGCCCACTAGGCTGTTGCTTGGAGCGGCCCGCAGGCCCACATACCCACCACAGCCCGGTTGGTCCGGCACTCCTTGGAGGAATAAATCTAGTTTCCTCTTGAAGATGTCCACGGTTGTTCCGGCAATATTTCTTCTGCTTGCTGGGAGGACGTTGAACAACCGCGGACCTCTGATGTTTATACAGTGTTCTCTGATTGTGCCTATGGCACCTCTGCTCTTCACTGGTTCTATTCTGCATTTTCTTCCATATCGTTCACTCCAGTACGTCGTTATTTTACTGTGCAGATTTGGTACTTGGCCCTCCAGTATCTTCCAGGTGTATATTATTTGATATCTCTCTCGTCTTCTTTCTAGTGAGTACATTTGGAGAGCTTTGAGACGATCCCAATAATTTAGGTGCTTTACCTCGTCTATGCGTGCCGTATATGTTCTCTGTATTCCCTCTATTTCAGCAATCTCCTGCTCTGAAGGGGGAAGTGAGTACTGAGCAGTACTCAAGACGGGACAAAACAAGTGACTTGAAGAGTACAACCATTGTGATGGGATCCCTGGATTTGAAAGTTCTCGTAATCCATCCTATCATTTTTCTGGCTGTCGCAATATTTGCTTGGTTATGCTCTTTAAACGTTAGGTCGTCAGACATTATTTTTCCCAAATCCTTTACATGCTGTTTTCCTACTATGGGTACATTTGATTGTGTTTTGTACTCTGTATTATGTTTAAGGTCCTCATTTTTACCGTACCTGAGTACCTGGAATTTATCACTGTTTAACATCATGTTATTTTCTGATGCCCAGTCGAAAACTTTATTAATATCAGCTTGAAGTTTTTCAATGTCTTCAGCCGAGGTAATTTTCATACTGATTTTTGTGTCATCTGCAAAGGATGATACGAAGCTGTGACTTGTATTTTTGTCTATATCTGATATGAGAATAAGGAAAAGCAGCGGTGCAAGGACTGTACCCTGAGGTACAGAGCTTTTAACTGCACTTGGACTAGATTTTATATGGTTGACCGTTACTCGCTGAGTCCTGTTTGACAGAAAACTGAGTATCCAGCGTCTTACTTTACCGGTTAATCCCATTGACTTCATTTTGTGTGCTATCACGCCATGGTCACATTTATCAAAAGCCTTTGCGAAGTCCGTGTATATCACATCAGCATTCTGTTTTTCTTCTAATGCCTCAGTGACTTTGCGTAGTGCTCAAGTAGCTGCGAGAGGCACGATCTTCCAAGTAGAAGGAAGAGTGATAATTATTAAATACAACAATTATTATTACGATAATTATTATAATAATAATTGCAAATATTTAATAATTTAATTTTAAACCTTTTAAATTAATTTTAAACCTGCAATTATTATTATGATAATTATTATAATAATAATTTAAAATATTTAATAATTATCCGCACACACACACACACACACATATATATATATATATAATATATATATATATATATATATATAATATATATATATATACATATATAATATATATAATATATATATATATATATATATACATATATAATATACATATATATCTATATATATATTAGTTCCTGTTTGCGAACTTCCACATGGGTACCATCGAGCAAAAGGTCTTGGTCGACATGAACTTGAAACCGGCCATATACTGCAGGTATGTTGACGACATTTTTACACAGGTACCTGATGTCAGACGTCTACAGGAGCTGAAGGAGGCATTTGAGCAGAATTCTGTGTTGCGTTTCACTTACGAGATGGAGAAGGATGGGAAGCTGCCCTTTCTAGATGTAACAGTCATGGAAAAGAACGGAGGTTTCCACACTGCAGTCTACACTAAGGAAACAAACATAGGAATGTGCCTAAATGCCAACAGTGACTGCCCAGACAGGTACAAGAGGAGTGTTGTTAATGCTTATGTCGACCGTGCTCTCAGCCACAGCTCAGGATGGAAGCCAGTCGATGAAGAACTCTGTAGGGTAAGGCAAGTCCTAGTCAACAACGGCTTCTCCAATGGTTTCGTTGAAGACATCATAAGAAGGAAGGTGAACCGCCATGCAACCTCTGAGGAGACAACTAACACAACATCTATACCTCCTATTAGACTATTTTACAGGAACTTCTTTACCACAGCTCATAAAACGGAGGAAAGGGTCCTGAAAGATATTGTAAATAGAAACGTTATCCCTACAGACAGAAATCAGAAGATACAACTGACGATTTACTATAAAATAAAAAAAACAGCCAAGCTACTCATGAGAAACTCTCCAGACACAAAGCAGAACGCTTTAAAAGAGACCAACGTCGTCTATGCCTTCAAATGCCCACTTGGGGACTAAGCCTCAAAGAACTCAGTATATAGGCAAGACAACAACATCTCTTTCCAGGCGATTAACGATGCATAAGCAACAGGGCTCCATTAAGGAACATATAATCTCTTCCCACAACCAGACCATCACCAGAGAAATCTTGATATCTGCGAAGCACTACACATCAAGAAGTTAACACCAGCAATCAACAGCCAATTAATGCACAACTATATTCTACCCACTTCAAGACTTCGCTCCAATATAGAAGCATCAAGAAATATGGGCCAATAGGCCCTCTGCATTTACTTACATTCTTACCTTCAATTTACCCAATTACTATCCCATTAATACCCATTGTTTCGTGTTCTGGACTGTGTTGAAAGTTTTGTTCACCTCATCCAAAACTGTTGTAACATATCACCTCACCCAAAATGCGGGTATAAAATGAAAAATGAAAGCTGTTTAAATCATAGCATAGTAAGAACTCTGTTTAGTGTTTGCAGGTTATAGTTGTGTGTGTGTAAACTAAAAGTCTTTGAAAATGTAATAAGTTATTACGAAATGCGTTTAAGTGTCACGTCAGACTAGAAATAAAAATGAATTTTGGAGAACTGATTTTTCAGTTATCATCAACAGTGAAAAGAAGCATAAGAAATATTGAGAACATTCGTGTTCGAATTATTAATCTTACTTTTTCGGTCATATTTAATAACATATATATATATATATATATATATATATATATATATATATATATATATATATATATATATATATATATATATATATATATATATATATATATATATATATATATAACTGAAAACTCACACCCCAGAAGTGACTCGAACCCATACTCCCAGGAGCAACGCAACTGGTATGTACAGGGACGCCTTAAACCACTTGACCATCACGACCGGACAAAAGGAAGTGATAGCCGAGGCTATATGAACCACTTCCCCGCCGGCACTCAGGTGGTATTCTTGGGCATAGCATTTTATCAAATCACCTCATTTTTTGGGGCAACACGTGAGGAACACAAATGCAATTGGGTATTTTGCATTTGTGTTCCTCACGTGTTGCCCCAAAAAATGAGGTGATTTGATAAAATGCTATGCCCAAGATTACCATCCGAGTGCCGGCGGGGAAGTGGTTCATATAGCCTCGGCTATCACTTCCTTTTGTCCGGTCGTGATGGTCAAGTGGTTTAAGGCGTCCCTGTACATACCAGTTGCGTTGCTCCTGGGAGTATGGGTTCGAGTCACTTCTGGGGTGTAAGTTTTCAGTTGTATCTAGTCCTGGGGACCATTCAGGCTTGTTTGCATATATATATATATATATATATATATATATATATATATATATATATATATATATATATATATATATATATATATATATGTTATTAAATATGACCGAAAAAGTAAGATTAATAATTCGAACACGAATTTTCTCGATTTTCCCTATGTTTCTTTTTACTGGTGACGGTAAATGAAAAATCAATTCTCCAAAATTCATTTTTTTTTATTTCTAGTCTGACGCGACACTTGAGCGCGTTTCGTAAAACTTATTACATTTTCAAAGACTTCAGTTTATCCACACACAACTTTATGACTGAAACAGCATTTTGGCTCTTATACCTGCATTTGGGTGAGGTGATGTAATACAATAGTGGGGTGAAAAAACAAACTTTCAGCAAAACACAGAACACGGAACAATGGATAAAGATATGTAGAAGTTGGGTAACAGATTGAAGTTGGGTAACAGAACTGCAGAAGGCCTATTATCCCATATTTCCTGATGTTTCTATATTGGAGCGGAGTGTTGAAGTGGGTAGAATATAGTTGTGCGTTAATTGGCTGTTGATTGCTGGTGTCAACACCATATATATATATATATGACAATGTCAGATCACAGAGGAAAAATGAAACAGGAATTTCCTTAAGTACTTTCGTATATTAATACATCTTCAGAAGGAGTGTATTAATATACGAAAGTACTTAAGGAAATTCCTGTTTCATTTTTCCTCCGTGGTCTGACATTGTCACATTTTAAATCACGTGTTTAATTTCGTGATACACACACACACACACATATATATATATATATATATATATATATATATATATATATATATATATATATATATATATATATATATATATATATATATACATATATATATATATATATATATATATATATATATAATATATATATATATATATATATATATATATATATATAATATATATATATATATATATATACATATATATATACATATATATATATATATGGGAATGTTCGTTTGTTTAAAATCGCTAATCTCCAAAAAGTTCTTCACAGATTGCCTTGAAATTTTCACACAACGTTCCATTCGCATCTGAGCAGGTTTATATATACATATTATATGGCTGTGTCGTGAAAAAAAAACATGATTTTTTGAAAACATGTGTTTTTCATGTGTTTTTCTTTTCATGTGAGGGAAATCTTCGAGACCTCTTTACTTATTACTTTGAAATTTTGACACAACGTTGCATCCAAATAGGCGCATTTTATATATCGTCTGTATACATGCTTCACCTGTGTCAGGAAAAAAACATGCATTTTTTTGAAAAACTGCGCCATCTGTTGCACGTAAGAGCAACACACACTGTAATCTCCGAAAGTTCTTCAACAATTGCTTTTAAATTTTGATACAACGTTCCATTCGAATACACGTGTGTTTTTATATACCTACTATATAGATTCCACACCTGTGTCAGGTGAGAACCTGCGTTTTTTGAAAAACAGCGCCATCTGTTGCACGTAAGAGCAACACACGAAATGCAAAATATGTCACGATTCTATTTCAATGTTCCTGATTGCATTGATAAATTGAATTTTCATAGATTTTGATTTATTTTCATTTTGGTTGAATTGTTTTGTGTGACGGTGCGTTGGAATTGAGCTATGTTGTTTACTATACAGTTCATTTCGTGGATATAGCTTATTTGTTTCTTTTTTTCATTGTTTTTCATTACTTTTCTTAACTGTTCTTATTTTTCAGTGCAATTGGTGGTGAATTTGAGCTGTGTCGCTTGATCTGCGTTTGAATTGAAATATTTCGTTAGTGTTTTTTGTTTTTGTTTTGAAAACAAGAAAATGGACAAAGCGTTTATTTCACAGCTGCAAATGTGCAACAAACAGCTATGACTCCACCGGCAGCAACTTTAACTGCTTTCTTAACGTTATGTCAAAATGACGCGTTTGCGAAAACACTGTTGTATTCGGAAGTGCCTACGTATTACACATAGAATGCCAGTAGAAAATCATTTGAACGACGCAAACAAGGAGAGCGAGTCGACGGACAACCAATAAAATTCAAATAAACGACGATAGGCAGACTGCACACGGTGCATCCCAATCAAGATGATTGCTTCTTTCTTTCCATGCGGTTGGTAAATGTGCCCGGTCCAACGTCTTTCCAGCCATTGAGATTTGTCAACGGCATAACTTATGCCACTTTCCGTAGTGCACGTCAAGCTCTTAATTTATTAGAGAACGAACGACACTTATACGTGTAAATTAATGACGGGTCCAACACGTCACATCCAAATCAAATTCGAGCATTGTTTGCAATCATATTGACCACCTGCTCTCCTTGGTCGCTATCAAAGTTATGAAGAGAATATAAATCGCACATGGCTGAAGATATTATCCGTCAAATACGCAAGGAAAATTCAAATATGAACATAGATTTTACATCAGAAATCTACAACGAAGCGTTGATAATGACTGAAGATTTGTGCTTAGAAATCGCAAACAAAGTTCTAAATCAGTTGGAAATCACATCACCGAATCGATCTGCTGCTGCTTCGTTCGATGTAGAATTGCGTCGTGATCAAAATTACAACACGGGTGATCTGTTGCCGTATGTGCAGTCAAACATTACTAAGCTAACGCTTGAGCGAAAAGGCTTTTACAATCAAATAATTCAAACTGTCAATAACGGGTTTGGAGAATTTTTTTTAGGTGCGCCAGGAGGAACTGTACACCTTCCTAATTAGATTGATTCTGGCAGCATTTCGATCCCAAAATGGCGTAACCTTAGCTTTTGCATCGTCCCGAATAGCTGCGACATTGGTACCAGGTGGAAGAATTACTACTTCGGCTATGAAATTGCCATTGAACATGCAATTTATTTAAACTCCCACGTGCAACATTTCTAAAGCATCCGGCATGGGAAAATCATTGCACAAATGTAACCTTATTGTTTGGGATGAATGCGCAATGTCCCACAAAAAATCGCTCGAGACTCTTGGTCGATCATTACAAGATTTGCGTGGAAACATCAGACCATTTGGGAACGCATTAATATTGCTTGCAGAAGACTTCAGGCAAACATTGTCTGTAATTCCTCGATCGACAACAGCGAACGAAATAAATGCTCGCCTGAAATACTCTACTTTGTTGCGCCACATAAAGACGTTAAAATCGACAACAAATATGCGTGTCTAGCAGCAAAACGATCCATTAAACTAGGATATTCTTACATCAATTTTTGGAAATTGAGAACGGAAACGTGCCGGTTGATCTGACCTCAGGACGAATTTCATTGCCTTATAACTTCTACAATTTAGTGCTGTCAAAAGAAGATTTTTTTGAAAAGTATTTCCCAATATTCAAACCAATTATAAGAATCACGTTTGGCTGAATGAACGAGCACTTCTTGCGGCCAAGAACACAGAAGTTAGCAATATATTACGAAGTTAGCAATATTATTCTTTAATATAACAATAACAATACTATGTTTAACAATATTAGTGTTTTTCCTCACTGTCGATTGTAATTGAAATATCAATTCTCCAAAACTAATTTTTATTTATTGTCTGACGCCTGAACGCGTTTCATAATTTATTGTTACATTTTCAAAGTCTTAGTGGGTATAATATAGTTGTGCATTAATTGGCTATTGATTGCTGGTGTTGACTTTTTGATGTGTAGTGCCTCGCTGATGTCGAGCCTCTCGCTATCGTTGTATCTATTGATGATTTTTGTGTTGTTTGATAAGATTTCTCTTGGAATGGTCTGGTTGTGAGAGGAGATTATATGTTCCTTGATGAAGCCCTGTTGTTTATGCATTGTTAGTCGCCTAGAAAGAGACGTTGTTGTCTTGCCTATATAGTGAGTTCTTTGGGGCTTGCAGTCCCCAAGTGGTCATTTAGAAGCATTTGTGAGGAGTGCCAGAGTCACAGTGTGAGGAGTGCTAGAATCAGTGTGAGGAGTGCTAGAGTCACAGTGTGAGGAGTGCCAGAGTCACAGTGTGAGGAGTGCCACAGTCACAGTGTGAGGAGTGCTAGAGTCACAGTGTGAGGAGTGCTAGAGTCACAGTGTGAGGAGTGCCACAGTCACAGTGTGAGGAGTGCTAGAGTCACAGTGTGAGGAGTGCCAGAGTCACAGTGTGAGGAGTGCCAGAGTCACAGTGTGAGGAGTGCCAGAGTCACAGTGTGAGGAGTGCCAGAGTCACAGTGTGAGGAGTGCCAGAGTCACAGTGTGAGGAGTGCCAGAGTCACAGTGTGAGGAGTGCCAGAGTCACAGTGTGAGGAGTGCCAGAGTCACAGTGTGAGGAGTGCCAGAGTCACAGTGTGAGGAGTGCTAGAGTTACAGTGTGAGGAGTGCTAGAGTCACAGTGTGAGGAGTGCCAGAGTCACAGTGTGAGGAGTGCCACAGTCACAGTGTGAGGAGTGCCACAGTCACAGTGTGAGGAGTGCTAGAGTCACAGTGTGAGGAGTGCCACAGTCACAGTGTGAGGAGTGCTAGAGTCACAGTGTGAGGAGTGCCACAGTCACAGTGTGAGGAGTGCCACAGTCACAGTGTGAGGAGTGCCAGAGTCACAGTGTGAGGAGTGCCACAGTCACAGTGTGAGGAGTGCCAGAGTCACAGTGTGAGGAGTGCCAGAGTCACAGTGTGAGGAGTGCCAGAGTCACAGTGTGAGGAGTGCCAGAGTCACAGTGTGAGGAGTGCCACAGTCACAGTGTGAGGAGTGCCAGAGTCACAGTGTGAGGAGTGCCAGAGTCACAGTGTGAGGAGTGCTAGAGTCACAGTGTGAGGAGTGCCAGAGTCACAGTGTGAGGAGTGCTAGAGTCACAGTGTGAGGAGTGCCAGAGTCACAGTGTGAGGAGTGCTAGAGTCACAGTGTGAGGAGTGCTAGAGTCACAGTGTGAGGAGTGCTAGAGTCACAGTGTGAGGAGTGCCAGAGTCACAGTGTGAGGAGTGCCAGAGTCACAGTGTGAGGAGTGCTAGAGTCACAGTGTGAGGAGTGCTAGAGTCACAGTGTGAGGAGTGCCAGAGTCACAGTGTGAGGAGTGCTAGAGTCACAGTGTGAGGAGTGCCAGAGTCACAGTGTGAGGAGTGCCAGAGTCACAGTGTGAGGAGTGCCACAGTCACAGTGTGAGGAGTGCCACAGTCACAGTGTGAGGAGTGCCAGAGTCACAGTGTGAGGAGTGCCAGAGTCACAGTGTGAGGAGTGCCACAGTCACAGTGTGAGGAGTGCTAGAGTCACAGTGTGAGGAGTGCCACAGTCACAGTGTGAGGAGTGCCAGAGTCACAGTGTGAGGAGTGCCAGAGTCACAGTGTGAGGAGTGCCAGAGTCACAGTGTGAGGAGTGCCAGAGTCACAGTGTGAGGAGTGCCAGAGTCACAGTGTGAGGAGTGCCACAGTCACAGTGTGAGGAGTGCCACAGTCACAGTGTGAGGAGTGCCACAGTCACAGTGTGAGGAGTGCCAGAGTCACAGTGTGAGGAGTGCCAGAGTCACAGTGTGAGGAGTGCCAGAGTCACAGTGTGAGGAGTGCTAGAGTCACAGTGTGAGGAGTGCCAGAGTCACAGTGTGAGGAGTGCTAGAGTCACAGTGTGAGGAGTGCTAGAGTCACAGTGTGAGGAGTGCTAGAGTCACAGTGTGAGGAGTGCCAGAGTCACAGTGTGAGGAGTGCCAGAGTCACAGTGTGAGGAGTGCTAGAGTCACAGTGTGAGGAGTGCCAGAGTCACAGTGTGAGGAGTGCTAGAGTCACAGTGTGAGGAGTGCTAGAGTCACAGTGTGAGGAGTGCTAGAGTCACAGTGTGAGGAGTGCTAGAGTCACAGTGTGAGGAGTGCTAGAGTCACAGTGTGAGGAGTGCTAGAGTCACAGTGTGAGGAGTGCCAGAGTCACAGTGTGAGGAGTGCTAGAGTCACAGTGTGAGGAGTGCTAGAGTCACAGTGTGAGGAGTGCTAGAGTCACAGTGTGAGGAGTGCCAGAGTCACAGTGTGAGGAGTGCCAGAGTCACAGTGTGAGGAGTGCCAGAGTCACAGTGTGAGGAGTGCTAGAGTCACAGTGTGAGGAGTGCTAGAGTCACAGTGTGAGGAGTGCTAGAGTCACAGTGTGAGGAGTGCTAGAGTCACAGTGTGAGGAGTGCTAGAGTCACAGTGTGAGGAGTGCTAGAGTCACAGTGTGAGGAGTGCTAGAGTCACAGTGTGAGGAGTGCTAGAGTCACAATGTGAGGAGTGCCACAGTCACAGTGTGAGGAGTGCTAGAGTCACAGTGTGAGGAGTGCCACAGTCACAGTGTGAGGAGTGCTAGAGTCACAGTGTGAGGAGTGCTAGAGTCACAGTGTGAGGAGTGCCACAGTCACAGTGTGAGGAGTGCTAGAGTCACAGTGTGAGGAGTGCCACAGTCACAGTGTGAGGAGTGCTAGAGTCACAGTGTGAGGAGTGCTAGAGTCACAGTGTGAGGAGTGCCAGAGTCACAGTGTGAGGAGTGCCAGAGTCACAGTGTGAGGAGTGCCAGAGTCACAGTGTGAGGAGTGCCAGAGTCACAGTGTGAGGAGTGCCACAGTCACAGTGTGAGGAGTGCTAGAGTCACAGTGTGAGGAGTGCCACAGTCACAGTGTGAGGAGTGCCACAGTCACAGTGTGAGGAGTGCCACAGTCACAGTGTGAGGAGTGCCACAGTCACAGTGTGAGGAGTGCCACAGTCATAGTGTGAGGAGTGCCACAGTCACAGTGTGAGGAGTGCTAGAGTCACAGTGTCAGGAGTGCCAGAGTTACAGTGTGAGGAGTGCCAAAGTCACAGTGTGAGGAGTGCCACAGTCACAGTGTGAGGAGTGCCACATTCACAGTGTGAGGAGTGCTAGAGCCACAGTGTGAGGAGTGCCACAGTCACAGTGTGAGGAGTGCTAGAGTCAAAGTGTGAGGAGTGCCAGATTCACAGTGTGAGAAGTGCCAGAGTCACAGTGTGAGGAGTGCTAGAGTCACAGTGTGAGGAGTGCTAGAGTCACAGTGTGAGGAGTGCCAGAGTCACAGTGTGAGGAGTGCCAGAGTCACAGTGTGAGGAGTGCTAGAGTCACAGTGTGAGGAGTGCCACAGTCACAGTGTGAGGAGTGCTAGAGTCACAGTGTGAGGAGTGCCAGAGTCACAGTGTGAGGAGTGCTAGAGTCACAGTGTGAGGAGTGCTAGAGTCACAGTGTGAGGAGTGCCAGAGTCACAGTGTGAGGAGTGCCAGAGTCACAGTGTGAGGAGTGCCAGAGTCACAGTGTGAGGAGTGCTAGAGTCATAGTATGAGGAGTGCTAGAGTCACAGTGTGAGGAGTGCTAGAGTCACAGTGTGAGGAGTGCTAGAGTCACAGTGTGAGGAGTGCTAGAGTCACAGTGTGAGGAGTGCTAGAGTCACAGTATGAGGAGTGCTAGAGTCACAGTGTGAGGAGTGCTAGAGTAACAGTGTGAGGAGTGCTAGAGTAACAGTGTGAGGAGTGCTAGAGTCACAGTGTGAGGAGTCACAGTGTGAGGAGTCTGGGGTTCGCGGGTTAGGGGACAGACGTGTCGTCGTCGCGCTCCGTGAAAACACTGGAATAAACCGGGATTTTTTAGGATTACAACTATGGATTACGGCCACAGTGATCACCCAGTGCATAGTGACCCGTAGGAAAGTTGAATACAGAAATTAAAAATGGAACTTTGAGTTAAATACAGAATAAACGTGGTCCCACGTGGTGAGCCAGTGCCACCAGGCTCATGTGTACAGGCAAAAGCGATATATATCAAATATAGCGAGCAGTGATACGGTGAACAGTGAAGTGGAACGTGTAACATAACATATAAATTAGTGAATAGTGTTAGAGAATTGTTCATAGAAAAAGTATAAATGTAAAGTTGTGGAGGAGGCATCACACTTGTGTTTACACCACAGCCACGAGGCCTACACAGTGTAGGGGAGTCCCTCAGTAACAGTATACTCCCTCAGTGATAATATACCAGCAATATATACTGTAATACGGGCAAGTAGGTTTAGGAACTAGTAATAGAGTAAGTTAATAACATTGTAAGCCGGAAGAAAGCAGAAATTCCCTTAGGAAAATACAGGCAAATAATCAGTGTATAAATCAAGTAACTGGCAACCGGTGACATCCTGCCCCCGACCTGGGACAACAACGGTCAACTATACGGTCCCAAGAGGACCATATTTTCTCCACAAGGCGATAAGTACCCCCACATAAACTTTAACAAATAAACATATGTAATATTATAAATATACTGTATACATATTATATATACATATATATAATATTATAAATATATGCATATAATATTATAACATCACAAACCCAACATGGAGGTGTGTGGAGGCTGCAATAAGGCACTTCGGAAGACTGTTGTAGGCATTGTATGTAATATTTGTAACATAAGATTTCACCTGAGTTGTACAGGATTACCTACACAATATGCAAACCGGGAAGGTACCTACTGGATCTGTGAAAGTGACAGACAGGTGTGGGAAAACATTGCCAAACTAATGAATGACATTCCTGAAGTACACAGGCTACAATTCACACAAAAACTACCAGAAATATATGCAGAGTATATAAAGACAGCAACGAACTCTGAGCACAACCCAGGGATTGAGAATTTAGAGAGTCAAAGTAGCAATGTAGAAGGACATAGCGTCGAGGTACACAAAAATGAAGGCAATATTGTAGAGCAAACTGGTGATATGAATAAGGAGATAAAAAATGAGACGAATGAGAAAGACGAAAGCAACAAGGCGAAAGATAAGGGTAATACCGAGAATAAATGCAGAAACGAGAAAGTTGGAACAAAAATCACAGAGGTAGCCAAGTCGTACACGGATACAAACAAGAATAATGCAATCACAGATGAAAATATTTGCAGGTATTATGCAAAAGGACAGTGCAGATATGGGCCCAGAGGCACGGAATGCTCATTCATGCACCCACGGAAATGCCGGAACTGGTTAGGGAAAGGCAGATGTCGTTTTGATACTGAGTGTAGATATTTTCACCCTAAGCTATGCAAACTCTCAGTTAATGAGAGGAAATGCTACGATCTTCATTGCCCCGATTTCCACGTCAGAGGTACACAGCGCTATATAAGAGAGGAAGTCCAATATAATAGCCCTGAACATTTTTTAGAGGCAGGCAGAAACAGAGGGAGAAACAGACAGGCAGAAACGTGGCAGGAGTACGGATGGAGAGGGGGAAATGCCCGAGACTGGACTACATTTCGTCATCAAGCCCACACATACTACACCCCCCAACTACACAGAGACTACCACACTCCCCAATATCACTTCCAAAACTGGACAAACCATTGCCACAACAACACACCCTGGGTCAGGGTAGAGAGGAGGGAGAACCACCAAAACCTTCCAGAAGTGACACACAATATGGACAATCATTCATTTTTGCAAACATTCAAGGTCTAAAGCCAAAGTCAAGAAATAAAGTCAAGTTCATAAATGGTCTCCTATTAGAGTCAAACTCCATATTTGGGGCATTCACGGAAACTCATACAAAAGATTACATGGATGGTGAAATCTGGATTCCAAATTATAATTTATACAGATGTGATAGAAAAACTAGGTCAAATGGGGGAGTAGGTCTGTATATTAAAGAGGACCTGGTATGCACAGAACTACTAAACTCAACTAATGAGGTGGTAGAGGTACTTGGAATTAAGGTAGAGAAACTAAACCTAATTATTATTTTAATATATAAACCGCCAGATACAACGGTTGAGGAATTCACAGAGCAGATGCACAAAATAGAGAACATACTTGATGACCTAGCAAACCCAGCTCCAGATATTATCTTCCTTGGAGATTTCAATTTACCGAGTCTAAGATGGAGAATGGCAAACACAAATATCATAGCAGGGAATGACCCGGGAAATAACCAGCCACAGGTCAGAGAACTTTTGAGATTCTGTGACAAATTCTCGCTCAATCAACAGATTACAGAACCAACTAGGAACGAAAACACACTAGACTTGTTATTCACAAACAATGATGAACTAATCAGAGACATAACAATCTCAGATACTTCATACTCAGACCATAAGCTCATTGAAGTGCGAACTAGCATAAATAACGGTAGTAGATCTAAGAGACCCAACAAGCGAGAAGGAATATTCAATCAATTCAATTTCAACAATAAGAGGATTGACTGGGAAAAAATAAATGTAGACCTTTCAACCATTCAATGGGAGACGGTCTTAAGCGACAAAACTCCCACACAGGGAATAGCTCAACTGACAGCTGAAGCTTACAAGGTCTGCTTGAAGCACGTGCCGGTGAGGAGGGGCAGAAAGAGGAACACTCTAGAAAGAGAACGCAGACGACTGTACAGGAGAAGGAAAAAAATTACGGAAATGCTTCGGCAGACACAACTATCACAAGCAAGGAAAATAAGCCTAAGCAGGGAGATCGAAGAAATCGAACAAACGTTGAAGCGATCATATGAGTCTGAGGAAATGGAATTGGAACAGAGAGCTATACAAGAGATAAGGAAAAATCCGAAATATTTTTTCACATACGCTAAATCAAAATCCAAAACCTCGACCAGTATTGGACCGTTAATTACAAATGAAGGTACGTACACAGAGGACAACAAAGAGATTAGTGAAATTCTAAGAAGCCAGTATGAGGCTATGTTTAGCACACCAATTAACAACATGAAAGTTGATGACCCAGACAGCTTCTTTATGAATGACATTCAAGCTGCAGATAATATAACGGATATTACCACAAACTCGGAAGACTTTGAAAGAGAAATTGACAATATGCCCATGCACTCAGCCCCTGGCCTGACTCATGGAATTCAATATTCATAAAGAAATGTAAAGTACCAGTAGCGAGAGCACTCAGCGTAATATGGAGAAAGAGCCTGGATACAGGGGAGATACCAGCAGCACTTAAATCTGCAGATATAGCTCCGTTGCACAAGGGGGGAGTAAAGCCTTGGCAAAAAATTATAGGCCAGTTGCACTAACATCACACATAATAAAAGTGTTTGAAAGAGTGATTAGGAATCAAATTTCTAGTTTTATGGAAAACAATGAATTGCACAATCCAGGACAACATGGATTTAGAGCGGGAAGATCCTGTCTGTCACAGTTACTCAACCACTATGACAAAATCACAGAAGCCCTAGAAGAAAAGCAAAATGCAGATGTTGTATACACAGACTTTGCAAAGGCTTTCGACAAATGTGACCATGGGGTGATAGCTCACAAAATGAGGTCAATGGGAATAACTGGAAAAGTAGGACGCTGGATACTCAATTTCCTGTCGAACAGAACACAAAGAGTAACAGTCAATCAGATAAAATCGAGTCCAAGCGATGTTAAAAGCTCTGTACCTCAAGGTACAGTCCTTGCACCGCTACTGTTCCTTATTCTCATATCTGATATAGACAAAAATACACGTCACAGCTTCGTGTCATCCTTCGCAGATGACACAAAAATCAGCATGAAAATTACCTCTGCTGAAGACATTGAAAAACTACAAACAGATGTCAACAAAGTTTTCGATTGGGCAGCAGAAAATAATATGATGTTTAACAGTGATAAATTTCAGGTACTCAGGTACGGCAAAAATGAGGATCTGAAACATAATACAGGGTACAAACACAATCAAATCTTCCCATAGTAGAAAAACAGCATGTCAAGGATTGGGAATAATGATGTCCGACGATCTAACGTTTAGGGAGCATAACCAAGCAAATATCGCATCAGCCAGAAAATGATCGGATGGATTACGAGAACTTTCAAATCCAGGGATCCCATCACAATGGTTGTACTCTTCAAGTCACTTGTGTTGTCCCGTCTCGAATACTGCTCAGTACTCACTTCCCCCTTCAGAGCAGGAGAGATTGGAAATAGAGGGAATACAGAGAACATATACGGCACGCATAACAAGAGATAAAACACCTAATTATTGGGATCGTCTCAAAGCTCTCAAATGTACTCTCTAGAAAGGAGACGAGAGAGATACCAAATAATATACACGTGGAAAATACTGGAGGGCCAGGTCCCAAATCTACACAGTAAAATAACAACGTACTGGAGTGAACGATATGGAAGAAAAATGCAAGATTGATCCAGTGAAGAGCAGAGGTGCATAGGCACAATCAGAGAACACTGTATAAACATCAGAGGTCCGCGGTTGTTCAACGTCTCCAGCGACATATAAGAAATATGCCGGAACAACCGTGGACATCTTCAAGAGAAAATGGAATGTTCCTAAGAGAAGTCCCGGATCAGACCGGGCTGTGGTGGGTATGTGGCTCTGCGCGGGCCGCTCCAAGCAAACAGCCTGGTGGACTCAAACTCTCTACAAGTCGAGCCTGGCCTCGGGCCGGGCTTGGGGAGTAGAAGAACTCCCAGAACCCCATCACACCAGGTTATCAACCAGGTATCAACCAGGAGTGCTAGAGTCACAGTGATAGTGCTAAAGTCACTATGATGATAGTAAGGGTTCGTCTTGGATGTCAATATCCATGAAGATATATAATGGAAACAACATCTGAGCAGCGGAGGTTCAGAGTCTGTGGTGTGAGTGACGGACTTAAGCAAGTTCCAGCGGTGTCTGGGTACAAGTGGCAGGATGAACAATCCAATGGGTTTCTTACTATGGCGGAGTGTTGGTTCATGCTGCTATGGCGGTGTGTCCACTCACAGGATTGAGTGACGCTGCCCAATACTGTCACTATGGCGTTGTGTCCACTCACAGGATGAGTGACGCTGCCCAAATACTGTCACTAATGCGGCGTGTCAACTCACAGGATGAGTTGACGCTGGCCCAATACTGTCACTGACGCGGTGTGTCCACTCTCAGGATGAATGTCGCTGCCCAATAAACTCGCCCCTCGGGGCAAAACGTAAAAAAAAGTAGGATAATTTAAGCTTGGGGAAGACAGAGTGGGAGGAGTCAGGAGATGATATATAAGTGGGACACCAGGCCTGGGGAAAGCCAGAGTGGGAGGAGTCAGGTGTGGGTATATAAGGGGGAGACTTGGGTATTTATGCTTCATACCTCCTGACTACAGTGACGACTCCCATATTTGTACTTCTTTGAAAGGTAATATATATTATATATATGGACTTACTAGCGATTATATTCTTAACCAACTCTATGCTCAGCATCAGCATGGTCTAGGGTCAGTGCGTTGACCCACACCCAGCACCATATATGCTCTCATCTGTTCCCTATATGTTTTCCCTCGTTGTTGACCCACACCCAGCACCATATATGCTCTCATCTGTTCCCTATATGTTACCCTCGTTGTTGTCCACACCCAGCACCATATATGCTCTCATCTGTTCCCTATATGTTACCCCTCGTTGTTGACCACACCCAGCACCATATATGCTCTCATCTGTTCCCTATATGTTTTCCCTCGTTGTTGACCCACACCCAGCACCATATATGCTCTCATCTGTTCCCTATATGTTTCCCCCCCGTTGTTGTCCACACCCAGCACCATATATGCTCTCATCTGTTCCCTATATGTTACCCCTCGTTGCTGTCCACACCCAACACCATATATGCTCTCATCTGTTCCCTATATGTTTCCCCCCGTTGTTGTCCACAACCCAGCACATATATGCTTCTCATCTGTTCCCTATATATTACCCCTCGTGTATGTCCACACCCAGCACCATATATGCTCTCATGTGTTCCATATATGCTACCCCTCGTTGTTGACCCACAACCAGCACCATATATGCTCTCATCTGTTCCCTATATGTTTTCCCTCGCTGTTGACCGACACTAAACTCTATTT
>WNGS01006018.1:0-30884 GCA_020271785.1 Procambarus virginalis | reverse complement strand
CATGTTCCTCCCTGGTGACACACACACCACCATGTTCCTCCCTGGTGACACACACACACACCACCATGTTCCTCCCTGGTGACACACACACACACACACACACCACCATGTTCCTCCCTGGTGACACACACACACACACACCACCATGTTCCTCCCTGGTGACACACACACCACCATGTTCCTCCCTGGTGACACACACACACACCACCATGTTCCTCCCTGGTGACACACACACACACACCACCATGTTCCTCCCTGGTGACACACACACACACCACCATGTTCCTCCCTGGTGACACACACACACCACCATGTTCCTCCCTGGTGACACACACACACCACCATGTTCCCTCCCCTGGTGACACACACACCACCATGTTCCTCCCTGGTGACACACACACACACACACATGTTCCTCCCTAGTGACACACACACACCACCATGTTCCTCCCTAGTGACACACACACACCACCATGTTCCTCCCTGGTGACACACACACACCACCATGTTCCTCCCTGGTGACACACACACACCACCATGTTCCTCCCTGGTGACTCACACACACCACCATGTTCCTCCCTGGTGACTCACACACACCACCATGTTCCTCCCTGGTGACACACACACACCACCATGTACCTCCCTGGTGACACACACACACCACCATGTTCCTCCCTGGTGACTCACTGGGACCATACACACGGGGGGGGGGGGGGATCTATGACGAGGCAAACATTGCCAAGTCGACGATCTGAAGTGATGTGTTTGTCCTGTCTGTTGATCGGCCTTGTTTGCTGTGTCACCATCATCCCTTCATGGTCACTCATGACTCATCTTCACCAGTTGCACTCACCTTCATGGTCACTCATGACTCGTCTTCACCAGTTGCACTCACCTTCATGGTCACTCATGACTCATCTTCACCAGTTGCACTCACCTTCATGGTCACTCATGACTCATCTTCACCAGTTGCACTCACCTTCATGGTCACTCATGACTCATCTTCACCAGTTGCACTCACCTTCATAGTCACTCATGACTCATCTTCACCAGTTGCACTCACCTTCATGGTCACTCATGACTCATCTTCACCAGTTGCACTCACCTTCATGGTCACTCGTCACTCACATTCACCAGTTGCACTCACTTGGTGCTCTATAACAGTGACACACACTCACCTGGTGCTCTATAACAGTGACACACACTCACCTGGTGCTCTATAACAGTGACACACTCACCTGGTGCTCTATAACAGTGACACACACTCACCTGGTGCTCTATAACAGTGACATACTCATCTGGTGCTCTATAACAGTGACACACACTCACCTGGTGCTCTATAACAGTGACACACTCACCTGGTTCTCTATAACAGTGACACACACTCACCTGGTGCTCTATAACAGTGACACACTCACCTGATGCTCTATAACAGTGACACACTCACCTGGTGCTCTATAACAGTGACACACACTCACCTGGTGCTCTATAACAGTGACACACTCACCTGGTGCTCTATAACAGTGACACACTCACCTGGTGCTCTATAACAGTGACACACACTCACCTGGTGCTCTATAACAGTGACATACTCACCTGGTGCTCTATAACAGTGACACACACTCACCTGGTGCTCTATAACAGTGACACACTCACCTGGTGCTCTATAACAGTGACACACTCACCTGATGCTCTATAACAGTGACACACTCACCTGGTGCTCTATAACAGTGACACACACACCTGGTGCTCTATAACAGTGACACCTGGTGCTCTATAACAGTGACACACACAACTGGTGCTCTATAACAGTGACACCTGGTGCTCTATAACAGTGACACACTCCCCTGGTGCTCTATAGAAGTGACACACACACCTGGTGCTCTATAACAGTGACACCTGGTGCTCTATAACAGTGACACACTCACCTGGTGCTCTATAACAGTGACACACACCTGGTGCTCTATAACAGTGACACACACACCTGGTGCTCTATACCAGTGACACCTGATGCTCTATAACAATGACACACTCACCTGGTGCTCTATAACAGTGACACACTCACCTGGTGCTCTATAACAGTGACACACTCACCTGGTGCTATATATCAGTGACACACACACACCTGGTGCTCTATAACAGTGACACCTGGTGCTCTATAACAGTGACACACACACCTGGTGCTCTATAACAGTGACACACACACACCTGGTGCTCTATAACAATGACACACTCACCTGATGCTCTATAACAGTGACACACTCACCTGGTGCTCTATAACAGTGACACACACTCACCTGGTGCTCTATGACAGTGACACACTCACCTTGTGCTCTATAACAGTGACACACACACCTGGTGCTCTATAACAGTGACACACTCACCTGATGCTCTATAACAGTGACACACTCACCTGGTGCTCTATAACAGTGACACACTCACCTGGTGCTCTATAACAGTGACACACTCACCTGGTGCTCTATAACAGTGACACCTGGTGCTCTATAACAGTGACACACTCACCTGGTGCTCTATAACAGTGACACACACTCACCTGGTGCTCTATAACAGTGACACACTCACCTGGTGCTCTATAACAGTGACACACTCACCTGGTGCTCTATAACAGTGACACCTAGTGCTCTATAACAGTGACACACTCACCTGGTGCTCTATAACAGTGACACACACTCACCTGGTGCTCTATAACAGTGACACACACTCACCTGGTGCTCTATAACAGTGACACCTGGTGCTCTATAACAGTGACACACACAACTGGTGCTCTATAACAGTGACACCTGGTGCTCTATAACAGTGACACACTCCCCTGGTGCTCTATAGAAGTGACACACACCTGGTGCTCTATAACAGTGACACCTGGTGCTCTATAACAGTGACACACTCACCTGGTGCTCTATAACAGTGACACACACCTGGTGCTCTATAACAGTGACACACACACCTGGTGCTCTATACCAGTGACACCTGATGCTCTATAACAATGACACACTCACCTGGTGCTCTATAACAGTGACACACTCACCTGGTGCTCTATAACAGTGACACACTCACCTGGTGCTATATATCAGTGACACACACACCTGGTGCTCTATAACAGTGACACCTGGTGCTCTATAACAGTGACACACAACCTGGTGCTCTATAACAGTGACACACACACACCTGGTGCTCTATAACAATGACACACTCACCTGATGCTCTATAACAGTGACACACTCACCTGGTGCTCTATAACAGTGACACACACTCACCTGGTGCTCTATAACAGTGACACACTCACCTTGTGCTCTATAACAGTGACACACACACCTGGTGCTCTATAACAGTGACACACTCACCTGATGCTCTATAACAGTGACACACTCACCTGATGCTCTATAACAGTGACACACTCACCTGGTGCTCTATAACAGTGACACACTCACCTGGTGCTCTATAACAGTGACACACTCACCTGGTGCTCTATAACAGTGACACCTGGTGCTCTATAACAGTGACACACTCACCTGGTGCTCTATAACAGTGACACACACTCACCTGGTGCTCTATAACAGTGACACACTCACCTGGTGCTCTATAACAGTGACACACTCACCTGGTGCTCTATAACAGTGACACCTGGTGCTCTATAACAGTGACACACACCTGGTGCTCTATAACAGTGACACACACTCACCTGGTGCTCTATAACAGTGACACACACTCACCTGGTGCTCTATAATAGTGACACACTCACCTGGTGCTCTATAACAGTGACACACACTCACCTGATGCTCTATAACAGTGACACACACTCACCTGGTGCTCTATAACAGTGACACCTGGTGCTCTATAACAGTGACACACTCACTTGGTGCTCTATAACAGTGACACAATCACCTGGTGCTCTATAACAGTGACACCTGGTGCTCTATAACAGTGACACACACTCACCTGGTGCTCTATAACAGTGAACCACACTCATCTGGTGCTCTATAACAGTGACACCTGGTGCTCTATAACAGTGACACACTCACCTGATGCTCTATAACAGTGACACACACTCACCTGATGCTCTATAACAGTGACACACACACACCTGGTGCTCTATAACAGTGACACCTGGTGCTCTATAACAGTGACACACTCACCTGGTGCTCTATAACAGTGACACACACCTGGTGCTCTATAACAGTGACACACACACCTGGTGCTCTATACCAGTGACACCTGATGCTCTATAACAATGACACACTCACCTGGTGCTCTATAACAGTGACACACTCACCTGGTGCTCTATAACAGTGACACACTCACCTGGTGCTATATATCAGTGACACACACACCTGGTGCTGTATAACAGTGACACCTGGTGCTCTATAACAGTGACACACACACCTGGTGCTCTATAACAGTGACACACACACACCTGGTGCTCTATAACAATGACACACTCACCTGATGCTCTATAACAGTGACACACTCACCTGGTGCTCTATAACAGTGACACACACTCACCTGGTGCTCTATAACAGTGACACACTCACCTGGTGCTCTATAACAGTGACACACACACCTGGTGCTCTATAACAGTGACACACTCACCTGATGCTCTATAACAGTGACACACTCACCTGGTGCTCTATAACAGTGACACACTCACCTGGTGCTCTATAACAGTGACACACTCACCTGGTGCTCTATAACAGTGACACCTGGTGCTCTATAACAGTGACACACTCACCTGGTGCTCTATAACAGTGACACACACTCACCTGGTGCTCTATAACAGTGACACACTCACCTGGTGCTCTATAACAGTGACACACTCACCTGGTGCTCTATAACAGTGACACCTGGTGCTCTATAACAGTGACACACTCACCTGGTGCTCTATAACAGTGACACACTCACCTGGTGCTCTATAACAGTGACACACTCACCTGGTGCTCTATAACAGTGACACACTCACCTGGTGCTCTATAACAGTGACACCTGATGCTCTATAACAGTGACACTTTCACCTGGTGCTCTATAACAGTGACACACACTCACCTGGTGCTCTATAACAGTGACACACACTCACCTGGTGCTCTATAACAGTGACACCTGGTGCTCTATAACAGTGACACACTCACCTGGTGCTCTATAACAGTCACACACACTCACCTGGTGCTCTATAACAGTGACACACACTCACCTGGTGCTCTATAACAGTGACACACACTCACCTGGTGCTCTATAACAGTGACACACTCACCTGGTGCTCTATAACAGTGACACACTCACCTGGTGCTCTATAACAGTGACACACTCACCTGGTGCTCTATAACAGTGACACACTCACCTGGTGCTCTATAACAGTGACACACTCACCTGGTGCTCTATAACAGTGACACACTCACCAGGTGCTCTATAACAGTGACACACTCACTTGGTGCTCTATAACAGTGACACACTCACCTGGTGCTCTATAACAGTGACACCTGATGCTCTATAACAGTGACACACTCACCTGGTGCTCTATAACCGTGACACACACTCACCTGGTGCTCTATAACAGTGACACACACTCACCTGGTGCTCTATAACAGTGACACCTGGTGCTCTATAACAGTGACACACTCACCTGGTGCTCTATAACAGTGACACCTGATGCTCTATAACAGTGACACACTCACCTGGTGCTCTATAACAGTGACACACACTCACCTGGTGCTCTATAACAGTGACACACACTCACCTGGTGCTCTATAACAGTGACACCTGGTGCTCTATAACAGTGACACACACACCTGGTGCTCTATAACAGTGACACACACACCTGGTGCTCTATAACAGTGACACACACTCACCTGGTGCTCTATAACAGTGACACCTGGTGCTCTATAACAGTGACACACACTCACCTGGTGCTCTATAACAGTGACACACACTCACCTGGTGCTCTATAACAGTGACACCTGGTGCTCTATAACAGTGACACACACTCACCTGGTGCTCTATAACAGTGACACACACTCACCTGGTGCTCTATAACAGTGACACACACACCTGGTGCTCTATAACAGTGACACACACACCTGGTGCTCTATAACAGTGACACACTCACCTGGTGCTATAACAGTGACACACACACCTGGTGCTCTATAACAGTGACACCTGGTGCTCTATAACAGTGACACACACACCTGGTGCTCTATAACAGTGACACACACACACCTGGTGCTCTATAACAGTGACACACTCACCTGATGCTCTATAACAGTGACACACTCACCTGGTGCTCTATAACAGTGACACACACTCACCTGGTGCTCTATAACAGTGACACACTCACCTGGTGCTCTATAACAGTGACACACACACCTGGTGCTCTATAACAGTGACACACTCACCTGATGCTCTATAACAGTGACCCTCACCTGGTGCTCTATAACAGTGACACACTCACCTGGTGCTCTATAACAGTGACACACTCACCTGGTGCTCTATAACAGTGACACCTGGTGCTCTATAACAGTGACACACTCACCTGGTGCTCTATAACAGTGACACACTCACCTGGTGCTCTATAACAGTGACACACTCACCTGGTGCTCTATAACAGTGACACACTCACCTGGTGCTCTATAACAGTGACACACTCACCTGGTGCTCTATAACAGTGACACCTGGTGCTCTATAACAGTGACACACTCACCTGGTGCTCTATAACAGTGACACACACTCACCTGGTGCTCTATAACAGTGACACACACTCACCTGGTGCTCTATAACAGTGACACACACTCACCTGGTGCTCTATAATAGTGACACACTCACCTGGTGCTCTATAACAGTGACACACACTCACCTGATGCTCTATAACAGTGACACACACTCACCTGGTGCTCTATAACAGTGACACCTGGTGCTCTATAACAGTGACACACACTCACCTGGTGCTCTATAACAGTGACACACTCACCTGGTGCTCTATAACAGTGACACCTGGTGCTCTATAACAGTGACACACACTCACCTGGTGCTCTATAACAGTGACACACACTCATCTGGTGCTCTATAACAGTGACACCTGGTGCTCTATAACAGTGACACACACTCACCTGATGCTCTATAACAGTGACACACACTCACCTGATGCTCTATAACAGTGACACACACACACCTGGTGCTCTATAACAGTGACACACACACACCTGGTGCTCTATAACAGTGACACACACTCACCTGGTGCTCTATAACAGTGACACTCACCTGGTGCTCTATAACAGTGACACTCACCTGGTGCTCTATAACAGTGACACACACGCATCTGGTGCTCTATAACAGTGACACACACACATGGTGCTCTATAACAGTGACACACACTCACCTGGTGCTCTATAACAGTGACACACACTCACCTGGTGCTCTATAACAGTGACACACACTCACCTGGTGCTCTATAACAGTGACACACACTCACCTGGTGCTCTATAACAGTGACACACTCACCTGGTGCTCTATAACAGTGACACACTCACCTGGTGCTCTATAACAGTGACACCTGGTGCTCTATAACAGTGACACACTCACCTGGTGCTCTATAACAGTGACACACTCACCTGGTGCTCTATAACAGTGACACACTCACCTGGTGCTCTATAACAGTGACACCTGATGCTCTATAACAGTGACACACTCACCTGGTGCTCTATAACAGTGACACACACTCACCTGGTGCTCTATAACAGTGACACACACTCACCTGGTGCTCTATAACAGTGACACCTGGTGCTCTATAACAGTGACACACTCACCTGGTGCTCTATAACATGACACACACACCTGGTGCTCTAACAGTGACACACACACCTGGTGCTCTATAACAGTGACACACACTCACCTGGTGCTCTATAACAGTGACACACACTCACCTGGTGCTCTATAACAGTGACACACACTCACCTGGTGCTCTATAACAGTGACACACACTCACCTGGTGCTCTATAACAGTGACACCTGGTGCTCTATAACAGTGACACACTCACCTGGTGCTCTATAACAGTGACACACACACCTGGTGCTCTATAACAGTGACACACACTCACCTGGTGCTCTATAACAGTGACACCTGGTGCTCTATAACAGTGACACACTCACCTGGTGCTCTATAACAGTGACACACACACCTGGTGCTCTAACAGTAACACTCACCTGGTGCTCTATAACAGTGACACTCACCTGGTGCTCTATAACAGTGACACACACGCATCTGGTGCTCTATAACAGTGACACACACACATGGTGCTCTATAACAGTGACACACTCACCTGGTGCTCTATAACAGTGACACACTCACCTGGTGCTCTATAACAGTGACACCTGGTGCTCTATAACAGTGACACACTCACCTGGTGCTCTATAACAGTGACACACACTCACCTGGTGCTCTATAACAGTGACACACACTCACCTGGTGCTCTATAACAGTGACACACACTCACCTGGTGCTCTATAACAGTGACACCTGGTGCTCTATAACAGTGACACACTCACCTGGTGCTCTATAACATTGACACACACACCTGGTGCTCTAACAGTGACACACACACCTGGTGCTCTATAACAGTGACACACACTCACCTGGTGCTCTATAACAGTGACACACACTCACCTGGTGCTCTATAACAGTGACACACACACTCACCTGGTGCTCTATAACAGTGACACCTGGTGCTCTATAACAGTGACACACTCACCTGGTGCTCTATAACAGTGACACACACACCTGGTGCTCTATAACAGTGACACACACTCACCTGGTGCTCAATAACAGTGAAACACTGGGAGTAGTTGGTCCACTCTCCCAGAGCCAGGTACCAGTACCATCACACTCACGGTACACGAATGCTACCAGGGAGTAAGGTACAGTAGTTGTGGTACAATGGTTGTGGTACAGTAGTTGTGGTACAGTAGTTGTGGTACATTGGTTGTGGTACAGTAGTTGTGGTACAGTGGTTGTGGTACAGTAGTTGTTGTACAGTGGTTGTGGTACAGTGGTTGTGGTACAGTGGTTGTGGTACAGTGGTTGTGGTATAGTGGTTGGTACAGTGGTTGTGGTACAGTGGTTGTGGTACAGTGGTTGTGGTATAGTGGTTGGTACAGTGGTTGGTACAGTGGTTGTGGTACAGTGGTTGTGGTACAGTGGTTGTGGTACAGTGGTTGGTACAGTGGTTGTGGTACAGTGGTTGTGGTACAGTGGTTGTGGTACAGTGGTTGGTACAGTGGTTGTGGTACAGGGGTTGTGGTACCGTGGTTGTGGTACAGGGGTTGTGGTACAGTGGTTGTGGTACAGTGGTTGTGGTACAGTGGTTGTGGTACAGGGGTTGTGGTACAGGGGTTGTGGTACAGTGATTGTGGTACAGTGGTTGTGGTACAGTGGTTGTGGTACAGTGGTTGTGGTACAGTGGTTGTGGTACAGGGGTTGTGGTACAGTGGTTGTGGTACAGTGGTTGTGGTACAGTGGTTGTGGTACAGTGGTTGTGGTACAGTAGTTGTGTTACAGTGGTTGTGGTACAGTGGTTGTGGTACAGTGGTTGTGGTACAGTGGTTGTGGTACAGTGGTTGTGGTACAGTGGTTGTGGTACAGTAGTTGTGTTACAGTGGTTGTGGTACAGTGGTTGTGGTACAGTGGTTGTGGTACAGTAGTTGTGTTACAGTGGTTGTGGTACAGTGGTTGTGGTACAGTGGTTTGTACAGTGGTTGTGGTCCAGGGGTTGTGGTACAGTGGTTGTGGTACAGTGGTTGTGGTACAGTGGTTGTGGTACAGTGGTTGGTACAGTGGTTGTGGTACAGTGGTTGTGGTACAGTCGTTGTGGTACAGTGGTTGTGGTACAGTGGTTGTGGTACAGGGATTGTGGTACCGTGGTTGCGTTACAGTGGTTGTGGTACAGTGGTTGTGGTACAGTGGTTGTGGTACAGTGGTTGTGGTACAGTGGTTGTGGTACAGTGGTTGGTACAGTGGTTGTGGTACAGTAGTTGTGGTACAGTAGTTGGTACAGTAGTTGAGGTACAGTAGTTGTGGTACAGTGGTTGGTACAGTGGTTGTGGTACAGTAGTTGTGGTACAGTAGTTGTGGTACAGTGGTTAGTAGTATAAAGTATGCCAGAACGGTGCAATTTTACTTTTTCCGACTGCACCGTTCTGGCATACCCGTTTTTCGTTGCCCCGGTAAGATTTGACTGCACCGTTCTGGCATACCCGTTTTTCGTTGCCCCGGTGAGATTTGACTGCACCGTTCTGGCATACCCGTTTTTCGTTGCCCCGGTAAGATTTGACTGCACCGTTCTGGCATACCCGTTTTTCGTTGCCCCGGTGAGATTTGACTGCACCGTTCTGGCATACCCGTTTTTCGTTGCCCCGGTGAGATTTGACTGCAGCGAGTTGGCCCGGTGTTTTTTCGTTACCCCGGTGAGATTTGACTGCAGCGATATGGCCCGGTGTTTTTTCGTTACCCCGGTGAGATTTGACTGCAGCGATATGGCCCGGTGTTTTTTCGTTACCCCGGTGAGATTTGACTGCACCAATATGGCCCCATGTTTTTTCGTTAGCCCGGTGAGATTCAACTGCAGCGAGTTGTCCTCATGTTTTTTCGTTACCCCGCTGACCCATGCATGGGCATTGCTAATAGTCAATGACGTCATCAACTTACCTGGGGATTAAAAGGCCGGCTCCTGGCCCCATCATTTTTCGTTACCTCAGGGATCGCTAATGGTCACCCCGTCTCCATCTCCCTGTTTTAAGTCCGTTTTCTGTTATAGTGTATTTATTCCCATTTTTTAAATATTTATAGCAAAGGGGGATTCAAATGCTGTCTTCTGTCCAGCCTAATGTGCAATAGCGCTAACCATTATATGCTCGTTTTTTTCTCAATAAGGTATTACTGTACTGTTTCCCATTGTCTAAGATCATTTTATAGCTAAGATTTCATATTGACATAAGAAAATGAGTTCACCCCTGTTACCAATCCAGTATTTACCCAGGTCTTTTTCCTAAATCTAAAACTCATTGCAATTTATGCCCATTATTTCATGTTCTGTCCAGTGTTGATAATTTTCATAGCCTATGAATATCCCAGTTTATCATGTCCAATCATTCGCAGCTCTATCATGTCTCATCCATTTCTTCGCCTTTCTAGAGAATGTAATTTAAGCTTTGTCAATCTTTCTTTAGAGATTGCTTATGTAGCATAGGACAAATAAATATGAAAACCCACTATCATCCATTTGTATGAAAACAGTCTCCTGCCAGGCATGGTGACTTCAATGCAATTTCAGTACTAATCCAATATTGCTGCATAACGCATAAATATATATGCACGTACATAAATATATATGCACGTACATAAATATATATGCACATCACACATTCTCTCAAAAAACAAACCTCCCCCACACCTTGCTGTAGCATATAACAAATTCAAATATTCATTCAGTAAAAGCAAGTTTCTCATGTTTTAAAATAAGACCTTCTGCAGTCATCTTCTTTTCTGACGTCATCATCCCTAATGCGCTGTAAGCCGCCAATGAGCTTCCAGCCAACGTGCTAATGCCGGTCCTATAGGAGGTTCACACATAAGTGTGAACTCTTAATCACTACCAATACCTCACCTATACTCTGTGCTTCACCAGAGTCGATATTCAGCTACAATAGCTTGTATTTTCGCTCATTGCTCCTATTTTTCTGTTATTCATAAACCCGATCAAACCATCCTAACCTAACCTAACCTAACTTATTATTTATAACAAACAAATACATTCTACAGACCAGTTGCTGACATTGTTTAGTGACATCACAAAAAGCGATCTCAGGTATGTGGATGAGGTATTACTGGCCATTAGCATATAAGTGTCAAGGTATCACAGCACCTGACTGGTCAACTATGTGTGACGTCACCAGATGGCCAATGCGGCCTTTAGCGTCCTACTGGCATGTGAATTTAGTGTTATTATTCAAAAATGGCTGGACTAACCTTCCCCACCTAACCTAATCAGAGGTTTAAGAATATACATTTTAGTCATCCGCAACTGTAATCATTATTCAGTGATAAGTTCAAAAGTATAACAGCAACCCAAATGTCATACCGCAATTTAAGCAGAATCGTACATCTGGCAGCATAGCAGGTAAGATGAACATTAGAATAAAGGCAACTGCAGAAGTCCTATTGGCCCATACGAGGCAGCTTCTATATATTTCCACCCAATCTCATTCATATTCATGTCCACCCTATGCTTAAAACAACCAAGGGATCCCACTTAAAGTATTAGTTTACAATAATAGTTTTAATAAATAGCTCTCATTCTAGTTTTATACACAACAGCAATTATGAAACCCTATAGCTAGATATCGTACTATAATCCACAAGTAGTTACCACACATCTGGCAGCACAGCGGATTAGTAGCTATCCTCACATCCATCAAATAGCAATCCAAATGTCGCACCTCAATTCATCCATCTAGCAACTCAGCTGGATGCTAACCACTATATTCATAGGCTAATCATTTCTACACCTCAAAAAAATCCTAGTCGTACTACGCAAATCAGGTAACTTGTTTCTAAACAAACAATTACAAATACAAGCATACATACCTACACATACTCCACAACCTATACATTCATAGAGAATAGTTGATTTTTTTGCCACCATTTCCCCATTAATCAGATGCATTTTATGCCATACACAGAAAACACAGCATTTACACACCAAATATGTCATTTATGCACAAAATATAATATTTACACTCAAAATATACCATCACACAAAAATATAACATTTACATACAAAATATGTCAGTTGCACACACAAAAATATACCATTTACACAATATTGCATGTACACACAGAGTATGACATTTACACAAAGTATGGTATTTGCACAAATATAACAAAAGTCTTATACATTTAGACAATCAAAAATGCGCTTTCACTAAAAATACACAATTACACATACATAATTTTCACAAAATACCCACACATTGTCTCATAAACCAAATACACTTACACCATTAAGATATATTTTTTTCAGATTACAGAGCTTACACAAAATACACAATTTGCACACGAAAAATACAGTTGCACCAGTTCCACTTCAGCAAATTAAAAACACAACTTGCATAAATGCACTATTAGCACAAAATTATTATAAAACATGGACAATTATCACACAATTTGTGTAATTATTATACATCTTTGCACAATTAATACAAGAAAACTTGCTATATAATTACTCAACTTGCACAATGACAATCAATGCACAAAGGTATAAATAAAACAATTCGTCCATATGCAATTACACAACATGCGCAATTAATACACAACTTTCACAAATATTACACATCTTTCATATTATTACACAACTTGCACAAATACATATCTAGCACAAATACGTACAATACATACCTACCCCAAATATGAAAATACCACAACTAGCATAAATACACGATTTACAGAAATACAATTGCGACATTTACACAACTTGCTCAAAAATAAAATCAATACACAATTGAACAATACATAACTAGCGCATATTCATTCAATACACAACTACACCATTTCCACAAATCACATACAAACCATATACAATTAATACACAACTTGCACAAACCAACACAAATTTATGGAAATATAATCAATACATAATTTCAATAATCATACAATTTNCCTGGTGCTCTATAACAGTGACACACTCACCTGGTGCTCTATAACAGTGACCACCTCACCTGGTGCTCTATAACAGTGACACCTGGTGCTCTATAACAGTGACACACTCACCTGGTGCTCTATAACAGTGACACACTCACCTGGTGCTCTATAACAGTGACACCTGATGCTCTATAACAGTGACACACTCCCTGGTGCTCTATAACAGTGACACACACTCACCTGTGCTCTATAACAGTGACACACACTCACCTGGTGCTCTATAACAGTGACACACCTGGTGCCTCTATACAGTGACACACTCACCTGGTGCTCTATAACAGTGACACACTCACCTGGTGCTCTATAACAGTGACACACTCACCTGGTGCTCTATAACAGTGACACCTGATGCTCTATAACAGTGACACACTCACCTGGTGCTCTATACAGTGACACACACTCACCTGGTGCTCTATAACAGTGACACACACTCCCTGGTGCTCTATAACAGTGACACCTGGTGCTCTATAACAGTGAACACTCACCTGGTGCTCTATAACAGTGACACACACACCTGGTGCTCTAAAAGTGACACACACACCTGGTGCTCTATAACAGTGACACACTCACTGGTGCTCTATAACAGTGACACACTCACCTGGTGCTATAACAGTGACACACACACCTGGTGCTCTATAACAGTGACACCTGGTGCTCTATAACAGTGACACACACCTGGTGCTCTATAACAGACACACTCACCTTGTGCTCTGTAACAATGACACACTCACCTGATGCTCTATAACAGTGACACACTCACCTGGTGCTCTAAAACAGTGACACACACTCACCTGGTGCCTATAACAGTGACACACTCACCTGGTGCTCTATAACAGTGACACACACCCTGGTGCTCTATAACAGTGACACACTCACCTGATGCTCTATAACTGTGACACACTCACCTGTGCTCTATAACAGTGACACACTCACCTGGTGCTCTCTAACAGTGACACACTCACCTGGTGCTCTATAACAGTGACACCTGGTGCTCTATAACAGTGACACACTCACCTGGTCTCTATAACAGTGACACACACTCACCTGGTGCTCTATAACAGTGACACACTCACCTGGTGCTCTATAACAGTGACACACTCACCTGGTGCTCTATAACAGTGACACACTCACCTGGTGCTCTATAACAGTGACACCTGGTGCTCTATAACAGTGACACACTCACCTGGTGCTCTATAACAGTGACACACTCACCTGGTGCTCTATAACAGTGACACACACTCACCTGGTGCTCTATAACAGTGACACACCTCACCTGGTGCTCTATAACAGTGACACACTCACCTGGTGCTCTATAACAGTGACACACACTCACCTGGTGCTCTATAACAGTGACCACACTCACCTGGTGCTCTATAACAGTGACCACCTGGTGCTCTATAACAGTGACACACACTCACCTGGTGCTCTATAACAGTGACACACACTCACCTGGTGCTCTATAACAGTGACACCTGGTGCTCTATAACAGTGACACACACTCACCTGGTGCTCTATAACAGTGACACACACTCATCTGGTGCTCTATAACAGTGACACCTGGTGCTCTATAACAGTGACACCTGGTGCTCTATAACAGTGACACCTGGTGCTCTATAACAGTGACACACACTCACCTGGTGCTCTATAACAGTCACACACACTCACCTGGTGCTCTATAACAGTGACACACACTCATCTGGTGCTCTATAACAGTGACACCTGGTGCTCTATAACAGTGACACACATTCACCTGATGCTCTATAACAGTGACACACACTCACCTGATGCTCTATAACAGTGACACACACACCTGGTGCTCTATAACAGTGACACACACACACCTGGTGCTCTATAACAGTGACACACACTCACCTGGTGCTCTATAACAGTGACACTCACCTGGTGCTCTATAACAGTGACACTCACCTGGTGCTCTATAACAGTGACACACACGCACCTGGTGCTCTATAACAGTGACACACACACATGGTGCTCTATAACAGTGACACACACTCACCTGGTGCTCTATAACAGTGACACACACTCACCTGGTGCTCTATAACAGTGACACACACTCACCTGGTGCTCTATAACAGTGACACACACTCACCTGGTGCTCTATAACAGTGACACACTCACCTGGTGCTCTATAACAGTGACACACTCACCTGGTGCTCTATAACAGTGACACACTCACCTGGTGCTCTATAACAGTGACACACTCACCTGGTGCTCTATAACAGTGACACACTCACCTGGTGCTCTATAACAGTGACACACTCACCTGGTGCTCTATAACAGTGACACACTCACCTGGTGCTCTATAACAGTGACACACTCACCTGGTGCTCTATAACAGTGACACCTGGTGCTCTATAACAGTGACACACTCACCTGGTGCTCTATAACAGTGACACACACTCACCTGGTGCTCTATAACAGTGACACACACTCACCTGGTGCTCTATAACAGTGACACCTGGTGCTCTATAACAGTGACACACTCACCTGGTGCTCTATAACAGTGACACACTCACCTGGTGCTCTATAACAGTGACACACTCACCTGGTGCTCTATAACAGTGACACCTGATGCTCTATAACAGTGACACACTCACCTGGTGCTCTATAACAGTGACACACTCACCTGGTGCTCTATAACAGTGACACACACTCACCTGGTGCTCTATAACAGTGACACACACTCACCTGGTGCTCTATAACAGTGACACCTGGTGCTCTATAACAGTGACACACTCACCTGGTGCTCTATAACAGTGACACACACACCTGGTGCTCTAACAGTGACACACACACTGGTGCTCTATACAGTGACACACACTCACCTGGTGCTCTATAACAGTGACACACTCACCTGGTGCTATATAACAGTGACACACACACCTGGTGCTCTATAACAGTGACACCTGGTGCTCTATAACAGTGACACACACACCTGGTGCTCTATAACAGTGACACACACACACCTGGTGCTCTATAACAGTGACACACTCACCTGATGCTCTATAACAGTGACACACTCACCTGGTGCTCTATAACAGTGACACACACTCATCTGGTGCTCTATAACAGTGACACACTCACCTGGTGCTCTATAACAGTGACACACACACCTGGTGCTCTATAACAGTGACACACTCACCTGATGCTCTATAACAGTGACACACTCACCTGGTGCTCTATAACAGTGACACACTCACCTGGTGCTCTATAACAGTGACACACTCACCTGGTGCTCTATAACAGTGACACCTGGTGCTCTATAACAGTGACACACTCACCTGGTGCTCTATAACAGTGACACACACTCACCTGGTGCTCTATAACAGTGACACACTCACCTGGTGCTCTATAACAGTGACACACTCACCTGGTGCTCTATAACAGTGACACACTCACCTGGTGCTCTATAACAGTGACACACTCACCTGGTGCTCTATAACAGTGACACACACTCACCTGGTGCTCTATAACAGTGACACACACTCACCTGGTGCTCTATAACAGTGACACACACTCACCTGGTGCTCTATAATAGTGACACACTCACCTGGTGCTCTATAACAGTGACACACACTCACCTGATGCTCTATAACAGTGACACACACTCACCTGGTGCTCTATAACAGTGACACCTGGTGCTCTATAACAGTGACACACACTCACCTGGTGCTCTATAACAGTGACACACTCACCTGGTGCTCTATAACAGTGACACCTGGTGCTCTATAACAGTGACACACACTCACCTGGTGCTCTATAACAGTGACACACACTCACCTGGTGCTCTATAACAGTGACACACACTCATCTGGTGCTCTATAACAGTGACACCTGGTGCTCTATAACAGTGACACACACTCACCTGATGCTCTATAACAGTGACACACACTCACCTGGTGCTCTATAACAGTGACACACACACACCTGGTGCTCTATAACAGTGACACACACACACCTGGTGCTCTATAACAGTGACACACACTCACCTGGTGCTCTATAACAGTGACACTCACCTGGTGCTCTATAACAGTGACACTCACCTGGTGCTCTATAACAGTGACACACACTCACCTGGTGCTCTATAACAGTGACACACACACATGGTGCTCTATAACAGTGACACACACTCACCTGGTGCTCTATAACAGTGACACACACTCACCTGGTGCTCTATAACAGTGACACACACTCACCTGGTGCTCTATAACAGTGACACACACTCACCTGGTGCTCTATAACAGTGACACTCACCTGGTGCTCTATAACAGTGACACACTCACCTGGTGCTCTATAACAGTGACACACTCACCTGGTGCTCTATAACAGTGACACACTCACCTGGTGCTCTATAACAGTGACACACTCACCTGGTGCTCTATAACAGTGACACCTGATGCTCTATAACAGTGACACACTCACCTGGTGCTCTATAACAGTGACACACACTCACCTGGTGCTCTATAACAGTGACACACACTCACCTGGTGCTCTATAACAGTGACACCTGGTGCTCTATAACAGTGACACACTCACCTGGTGCTCTATAACAGTGACACACACACCTGGTGCTCTAACAGTGACACACACACCTGGTGCTCTATAACAGTGACACACACTCACCTGGTGCTCTATAACAGTGACACACACTCACCTGGTGCTCTATAACAGTGACACACACTCACCTGGTGCTCTATAACAGTGACACCTGGTGCTCTATAACAGTGACACACTCACCTGGTGCTCTATAACAGTGACACACACACCTGGTGCTCTATAACAGTGACACACACTCACCTGGTGCTCTATAACAGTGACACCTGGTGCTCTATAACAGTGACACACTCACCTGGTGCTCTATAACAGTGACACACACACCTGGTGCTCTAACAGTGACACTCACCTGGTGCTCTATAACAGTGACACTCACCTGGTGCTCTATAACAGTGACACACACGCATCTGGTGCTCTATAACAGTGACACACACACATGGTGCTCTATAACAGTGACACACACTCACCTGGTGCTCTATAACAGTGACACACACTCACCTGGTGCTCTATAACAGTGACACACACACATGGTGCTCTATAACAGTGACACACACTCACCTGGTGCTCTATAACAGTCACACACACTCACCTAGTGCTCTATAACAGTGACACACACTCACCTGGTGCTCTGTAACAGTGACACACACTCACCTGGTGCTCTATAACAGTGACACACTCACCTGGTGCTCTATAACAGTGACACACTCACCTGGTGCTCTATAACAGTGACACACTCACCTGGTGCTCTATAACAGTGACACACTCACCTGGTGCTCTATAACAGTGACACACTCACCTGGTGCTCTATAACAGTGACACACTCACCTGGTGCTCTATAACAGTGACACCTGATGCTCTATAACAGTGACACACTCACCTGGTGCTCTATAACAGTGACACACTCACCTGGTGCTCTATAACAGTGACACACACTCACCTGGTGCTCTATAACAGTGACACCTGGTGCTCTATAACAGTGACACACTCACCTGGTGCTCTATAACAGTGACACACACACCTGGTGCTCTAACAGTGACACACACACCTGGTGCTCTATAACAGTGACACACACTCACCTGGTGCTCTATAACAGTGACACACACTCACCTGGTGCTCTATAACAGTGACACACACTCACCTGGTGCTCTATAACAGTGACACCTGGTGCTCTATAACAGTGACACACTCACCTGGTGCTCTATAACAGTGACACACACACCTGGTGCTCTATAACAGTGACACACACTCACCTGGTGCTCTATAACAGTGACACACACTCACCTGGTGCTCTATAACAGTGACACACTCACCTGGTGCTCTATAACAGTGACACACACACCTGGTGCTCTATAACAGTGACACACACTCACCTGGTGCTCAATAACAGTGACACACTGGGAGTAGTTGGTCCACTCGCCCCAGAGCCAGGTACCAGTACCATCACACTCACGGTACGCGAATGCTACCAGGGAGAAAGGTACAGTAGTTGTGGTACAATGGTTGTGGTACAGTAGTTGTGGTACAGTAGTTGTGGTACAGTAGTTGTGGTACAGTGGTTGTGGTACAGTAGTTGTGGTACAGTGGTTGTGGTACAGTGGTTGTGGTACAGTGGTTGTGGTACAGTGGTTGTGGTACAGTGGTTGGTACAGTGGTTGTGGTACAGTGGTTGTGGTACAGTGGTTGTGGTACAGTGGTTGTGGTACAGTGGTTGTGGTACAGTGGTTGTGGTACAGTGGTTGGTACAGTGGTTGTGGTACAGTGGTTGTGGTACAGTGGTTGTGGTACAGTGGTTGGTACAGTGGTTGGTACAGTGGTTGTGGTACAGTGGTTGTGGTACAGTGGTTGTGGTACAGTGGTTGGTACAGTGGTTGTGGTACAGTGGTTGTGGTACAGTGGTTGTGGTACAGTGGTTGGTACAGTGGTTGTGGTACAGGGGTTGTGGTACAGTGGTTGTGGTACAGTGGTTGTGGTACAGTGGTTGTGGTACAGTGGTTGTGGTACAGGGTTGTGGTACAGGGGTTGTGGTACAGTGGTTGTGGTACAGTGGTTGTGGTACAGTGGTTGTGGTACAGTGGTTGTGGTACAGTGGTTGTGGTACAGTGGTTGTGGTACAGTGGTTGTGGTACAGTGGTTGTGGTACAGTGGTTGTGGTACAGTGGTTGTGGTACAGTGGTTGTGGTACAGTGGTTGGTACAGTGGTTGTGGTACAGTAGTTGTGTTACAGTGGTTGTGGTACAGTGGTTGTGGTACAGTGGTTGTGGTACAGTGGTTGTGGTACAGTGGTTGTGGTACAGTGGTTGTGGTACAGTGGTTGTGGTACAGTGGTTGTGTTACAGTGGTTGTGGTACAGTGGTTGTGGTACAGTGGTTGTGGTACAGTAGTTGGTGTTACAGTGGTTGTGGTACAGTGGTTGTGGTACAGTGGTTTGTACAGTGGTTGTGGTACAGGGGTTGTGGTACCGTGGTTGTGGTACAGTGGTTGTGGTACAGTGGTTGTGGTACAGTGGTTGTGGTACAGTGGTTGTGGTACAGTGGTTGTGGTACAGTGGTTGTGGTACAGTGGTTGGTACAGTGGTTGTGGTACAGTGGTTGGTACAGTGGTTGTGGTACAGTGGTTGTGGTACAGTGGTTGTGGTACAGGGTTGTGGTACCGTGGTTGTGGTACAGTGGTTGTGGTACAGTGGTTGTGGTACAGTGGTTGTGGTACAGTGGTTGGTACAGTGGTTGTGGTACAGTAGTTGTGGTACAGTAGTTGGTACAGTAGTTGAGGTACAGTAGTTGTGGTACAGTGGTTGGTACAGTGGTTGTGGTACAGTAGTTGGGTACAGTAGTTGTGGTACAGTGGTTGTGGTACAGTGGTTGTGGTACAGTGGTTGTGGTACATGGTTGTGGTACAGTGGTTGTGGTACAGTGGTTGTGGTACAGTGGTTGTGGTACAGTGGTTGTGGTACAGTGGTTGTGGTACAGTGGTTGGTGGTAGTGGTTGTGGTACAGTGGTTGTGGTACAGTGGTTGTGGTACAGTGGTTGTGGTACAGTGGTTGTGGTACAGTGGTTGTGGTACAGGGGTTGGTACAGTGGTTGGTACAGTGGTTGTGGTACAGTGGTTGTGGTACAGTAGTTGTGGTACAGTGGTTGTGGTACAGTGGTTGTGGTACAGTAGTTGTGGTACAGTGGTTGTGGTACAGTGGTTGGTACAGTGGTTGTGTTACAGTGGTTGTGGTACAGTGGTTGTGGTACAGTGGTTGTGGTACAGTGGTTGGTACAGTGGTTGTGGTACAGTGGTTGTGGTACAGTGGTTGTGGTACAGTGGTTGTGGTACAGTGGTTGTGGTACAGTGGTTGGTACAGTGGTTGTGGTACAGTGGTTGTGGTACAGTGGTTGTGGTACAGTGGTTGTGGTACAGTGGTTGTGGTACAGTAGTTGTGGTACAGTAGTTGTGGTACAGTGGTTGTGGTACAGTGGTTGGTACAGTGGTTGTGGTACAGTGGTTGGTACAGTGGTTGTGGTACAGTGGTTGGTACAGTGGTTGTGGTACAGTGGTTGTGGTACAGTAGTTGTGGTACAGTGGTTGTGGTACAGTGGTTGTGGTACTGTAGTTGTGGTACAGTGGTTGTGGTACAGTGGTTGGTACAGTGGTTGTGGTACAGTGGTTGGTACAGTGGTTGTGGTACAGTGGTTGGTACAGTGGTTGTGGTACAGTGGTTGTGGTACAGTAGTTGTGGTACAGTGGTTGTGGTACAGTGGTTGTGGTACAGTGGTTGTGGTACAGTGGTTGTGGTACAGTAGTTGTGGTACAGTGGTTGTGGTACAGTGGTTGTGGTACAGTGGTTGTGGTACAGTGGTTGTGGTACAGTAGTTGTGGTACAGTAGTTGTGGTACAGTAGTTGTGGTACAGTGGTTGTGGTACAGTGGTTGGTACAGTGGTTGTGGTACAGTGGTTGTGGTACAGTGGTTGTGGTACAGTGTTGTGGTACAGTGTTGTGGTACAGTGTTGTGGTACAGTGTTGTGGTACAGTGTTGTGGTACAGTGTTGTGGTACAGGGGTTGTGGTACAGGGTTGTGGTACAGTGGATGTGGCCAGGGTGTGGTCCAGGGTGTGGTCCAGGATGTGGTCCAGGGTGTGGTCCAGGGTGTGGTCCAGGATGTGGTACAGTGGATGTGGTCCAGGGTGTGGTCCTGGATGTGGTCCAGGGTGTGGTCCAGGGTGTGGTCCAGGATGTGGTCCAGGGTGTGGTCCAGGGTGTGGTCCAGGATGTGGTCCAGGGTGTGGTCCAGGATGTGGTCCAGGGTGTGGTCCAGGGTGTGGTCCAGGGTGTGGTCCAGGGTGTGGTCCAGGGTGTGATCCAGGATGTGGTCCAGGGTGTGGTCCAGGGTGTGGTCCAGGATGTGGTCCAGGATGTGGTCCAGGGTGTGGTCCAGGGTGTGGTCCAGGGTGTGGCCCAGGGTGTGGTCCAGGGTGTGGCCCAGGGTGTGGTCCAGGGTGAGGTTTAGGGTGTGGCCCAGGATGTGGTCCAGGGTGTGGTCCAGGGTGAGGTTTAGGGTGTGGCCCAGGATGTGTGTCCAGGGTGTGGTCCAGGATGTGATCCAGGGTGTGGTCCAGGGTGTGGTCCAGGGTGTGGTCCAGGGTGTGGTCCAGGGTGTGGTCCAGGGTGTGGTCCAGGGTGTGGTCCAGGGTGTGGTCCAGGGTGTGGCCCAGGGTGTGGTCCAGGGTGTGGTCCAGGGTGTGGTTCCAGGATGTGATCCAGGATGTGGTCCAGGGTGTGGTCCAGGATGTGGTCAAGGGTGTGGTCCAGGATGTGGTCAAGGGTGTGGTCCAGCGTATGGTCCATACAGGGTGTGCATGGTCATAGTAACTGTGACCGCAGTAAAGGGGGTAGTAAAGATGAGTACAATATTCATCCTTAACGCTACTTCATCCATCTTTACTCCCTGGGGGGGGGGGATGTGAGCATGAAGAGAGTAGGGAGAGAGCCTTGTGCTTTACCATCCTGATCCCAACTGTCCAGACTGTGTCTGGAGCCATAATTGGCCCGTTAGTTAGCTGATCTCAAGAAATAACTTGGCATCAGACCAAGAAATAAATCTACTAACTGTTTCTCTCGTGTATTCAGAACTTCTCTACTTCTCTGAGTGTCTCTCGCTGTTTGTTCTAGGTTGTGGACATTGATGACACATTAACAGGGCAGCGGATGTTACTGGTCAACGAGGTCACATTGATGTATTCACCTAGTTGTATTCACCAAGTTGTGCTTGCGGGGGTTGAGCTGTGCACTTTCGGCCCGCACCCTCAACTGTTATTTACTACTAACTATTTTTTTTTCACACACTCACACCCAGGAAGCAGCTCCGTAACAGCTGTGTAACTCCCAGGTACCTATTTACTGCTAGGTAACAGGGGCTAACAGGGTGAAAAACTTTTCCCATTTGTTTCTGCCTTGTACGGGAATCGAACCCGAGCCCCACAGAATTACGAGTCCTACGCACTGTCCACTCAGCTACCAGACGCCCCACAAGAGGGGGGGGGGGTTGTGTTCCTCCCTTGTGTCATTGTGTGAGTGTGCGCATGTAATTACCTAAGTGTAATTACCTAAGTGTAGTTACTGGATACCTCCGCTGCCTTGTGGCCATACCTTCTTTTGGGAAAGACTTCAGGAGTCAACCTCGAGGAAAAATCCGGAGTTGGAGCCCCGAAGGCAGTTCGTTGTTGACTTCAACCTCGTTCTGGCAGCTCCTGTGTCGGCGCTGGAACCAAGCATGTAGGCGTTTCCCTTTCCATTGGAGCATCTCAGCAATGTGGAGAGGGGGGGGGGACCTGCTGCATGGGTAACAGCTTCTCTTCCATATCGACCTACCCAGGCTTTGCGCCCTGGAGAGGACACTCTAGCCTCGCCTCACAGCGTCGAACCATCACAGGAAGTGACAGTCTTCCGGTTTTAAGTCTTCTACTTGATTGGCGAAGAGGATGACGCAAAGTGTTGCTTCCAACGATGGGAGGGAGTCATCGCGCTCCACTGGGCCGCTACCGCTACTGGGGTTTGCCTCAAGCTCGGCAAACCCCAGCCAATAAGATGTTGCCTTGCCACAGTCCGTTAACTTCACTGGGTGCGTGCGGTTTAGGGTGAAAACCGACAAGCGGACCGGCAACTTTGCACCAAGCAATACCATATCCAGAAAGAAAATATCAACTGCCTTAAAGCTGGGCAGGCGTTCCATGTCCTGACGCACATGGAACGTCAGGACACTGACAACAGGTTTCTCTGACGACCTGCAAGAAATCAACGACGTCCGAAATACAGCAGTCATCGATAGGGAGCTGAGCAAACTGCAGATGGATATCGTCGCTCTCCAAGAGACCAGGCTCCCAGAATCAGTATCTGTGAGAGAGGGCCTTTTTTTCTGACAAAGGGAAACCTCCAAATGAGACCAGAAAACTCTGTGTGGGATTTGCCTTCAGGAATCTATTGTTACACATTATACCACCGACGGGGTGGGAACCGAACGAATTTTGTTTCTCCAGCTGCACTCCCAAACAGGACCAGTCAATGTAATTAGTGCATACACACCAACCCTGACTTCTTCAGCAGAGGCGAAGGACAAATTCTACGATGACCTCAACAGAATCATAGCGAGAATCCCTGTAAAGGAGCCACTGTTCATCCTTGGCGACTTCAACGCCAGAGTGGGTGCTGAGCACAACTTTTTGCCCACTTGTCTGGGTCAATTCGGCATAAGGAGGATGAATGAGAACGGGCTGTGGTGGGTATGTGGGCCTGCGGGCCGCTCCAAGCAACAGCCTGGTGGACCAAACTCTCACAAGTCAAGCGTGGCCTCAGGCCGGGCTTGGGGAGTAGAAGAACTCCCAAAACCCCATCAACCAGGAATCAGCCAGGACAACATCTGCTAGAACTCAGCTGCCTTCATGGTCCCTGTGTCACTAATATGTTCTTCGGCACAAAGCCTCAACACCGAGTCTCCTGGAGACACCCCAGATCCAAGCACTGGCACAAGCTTGATGTGATTCTTACCAGGCATACAAGTCTACCCAGTATCAAGATTACATGTAGCTACCAGAATGCTGTCTGTGACATCAACCACTCCTTGGTATGTAGCAAATTCAAGATGCAAACAAAGAAGATTCACCACTCGAAAAAGGAGGGCAGACCTCACATCAACACCAGCAAAACCTGCGATCAGGACATGGTAGAAGATTTTGCATGTACGCTCGAGGAAGCTCTCCCTGGCCTGGCTGGAGTCAATGCTTGTGAAAGATGGGAGCACTTCAGAGATGCTGTGTTCAACACTGCCATGACCACCTTTGGCAAGAGGACCAGCAGGTTGGCAGACTGGTTCTAGGCTCACTCAGAAGAATTGACACCAGTCATCGGAAGAGAAGAAAAATGCTTTAGCAGCCTACAAAGCCTGCCCAAGTCAACGCAACTTACAGATCCTTCGGGCCGTCTGCTGCAAAGTGCAGCAGAGTGTCAGGCGATGCGCCAACAACAATTGGCTCCAGCTCTGCTCCAAAATACAGACCCCAGCAGATACAGGCAATGTAAAGGGGATGTATGATGGCATCAGTCAGGCCCTTGGCCCATTCCAGAAGAAGACCGCCCCTCCCCTGAAATTTGCCACAAGCAAAGTGATTCAGGACCAGACCCTGCAGCTGAAGAGCTGGTCTAGCACTACTCCGAGCTATTTGCCTGGGAGAACGTGGTCACTGAAGACATCCAGAGCGTCATTGAATGTCTGCCTGTGTTAATGAAGCTCAACAGGTAACCAACCCTCGAGGAACTCAGCGATGCCCTAGACTCCCTTGCTTCTGGTTAAGCTCATGGAAAAGATGACATTCCTGCCGAGGTCTTGAAGTGCTGTAAAGGTATCCAACTCATGGAGCTGCATGTAATTCTCTGCCTCTGCTGGTGAGAAGGATAGGTGCCACAGGACATGACGGAAGCCAACATCGTCACGCTGTACAAGAATAAAGGTGACAGGGTCGACTGCAACAATAACCGCGGGATCTCCATCCTCAGCACTGCTGGGGAAAGCTGTTTGCTCGAGGGGGAATTATCAGATAAAAGCGCCAAGCCATTACGACTATATAGCATGGTGAAGACTCGATGTGCTCGAGTCACATTGAAGAGGCTCCAAGTACTTGTGGAGAGTCTACCCAGAATCACAGTGCGGATTCCGAGCAAACAGGTCCACCATCGACATGGCCTTTCTCCTCGGACAACTGCAGGAGAAATGCAGGGAACAGAAGCAGCCACTCTTCGTAGTCTTTATAGATCTGACAAAAGCCTTCGACCTCGTCAGCAGGGACGGCCTGTTCAAGATCCTCCCCAAGATCGGATGCCCCACCTAGGCTCCTCAGCAACACCAGATCCTTCCACGAGAACATGAAGGGAACTATGGTCTTTGACGGCTTAACATCAGATGCCTTCGACATCCGAAGCAGAGTAAAACAGGGCTGTATCCTGGCTCCAACCCTATTCGGGATTTTCTTCGCAGTTATGTTGCAGCACGCCTTCAGATCTGCCACAGAAAGCATCTACCTCTGGACCAGGTCGGACGAAAAGCTCTTCAACCTTGCCAGGCCAACAGCCAAGACAAAGGATCAGCTGAGGTGTCTGCTCGACTTCCCTTTTTGCTGACGACTCAGCAGTCAATGGCCGCTCAACTGAAGACCTCCAACGGCTCATGACCCGCTTCAGCGAGACCTGCCAGGCTTTTGGGCTCACCATCAGCCTGAAGAAAACACAGGTCATGGGACAAGGAGTGGACTCCCCACCTGGTATCAGCATCTCTGATTACAAACTGGAAAACCTGGGCACCACAATCTGTGACTTCCTCTCTCTTGACACGGAGCTAAACAAACGCATCGGTAAGGAATCTACAACCATGTCCAGACTGACAAATTGGGTGTGGGCCAACAATAAGGTGACTGAGTATACACTGATCCAGGTTTACAGAGCCTGCTTCCTGAGCACTCTCCTGTATGGCAGTGAGTATTGGATACTTTGCAGCCATCAGGAAAGAAAGCTGAACGCCTACCACATGTGCTGCCTCCAACACATCTTGGACATCACCTGGCAAGACAAGGTAACAAACAACAGCGTCCCAGGGAGAGCTAGAATCACCAGCATGTACACAATGCTTAAGCAGAGACGAATGTGCTGACTTGGGCATGCGAATGGGCGACGGCAGGATCCCCAAGGATCTCCTGTACGGAGAGCAGACACAGGGAAAACGTCAAACAGGTAAACCCCAGCGACTTTACAGTCATATGCAAGAGGGACCTGAAAACCATGGACGTCGATTTTACCACGTGGGAAACACTGGCCACAGAGCGGTCAGTCTGGAGGCAGTCTGTTCGTTTGTGCTCGGTGTGGGATGGACTGCCACTCTCGGATTGGCCTCATCAGTCACACCAGATGCTGCACCAAGATTGACAACCAGAGCGCAACTCCAAAGTCTCCTGAGACTGAAGGATGCCTACCTATCTGCCAGTTACAAGATGAGAGCTACGCTCATGGTGTCCCGTCTACCCAGTACTCTTTGTCGTATAACACTTTGAAACTACTGACGGTTTTGGCCTCCATCACCTTCTCAATTAACTTGTTCCAACCGTCTACCACTCTGTAAGACTAATATTTTGTTGGCACCTCTGTTTCCTTAGCTTGAATCTGTGACCTCTTGTTCTTGAAGTTTCTGATTTCAGGAATTCCCTTTGCCAATTTTGGTCGATTCCTGTTATTATATTGTAACTGGTGATCATATCACCTATTTTTCTACTATCTTCTTTCTTTGGCGTATTTAATGCCTCTAACATCTCTTCGTAACTCTTGATTTTAAGTTCCAGAAGCCATTTTGTAGGATGCCACTGCACCTTGTCCATTTTATTTATGTGCTTCTTGAGATATGGGCAACATACAACTGCTGCATATTCCAAGTTTGGTCTCACAAAATTCATGAACAGAAACATCACATGAAAGAAACTGCCTATTTGTTTCTGCCTTGACCGGGAATCGAACCTTGGCTCTTAGAACTAAGACCCCCAGAGCGCTGTCCACTCGACTGCGATGACCTAATCTAGTCATAGTGTGAGTGTGAGTGTGAGTGTGAGTGTGAGTGTGTGTGTGTGTGTGTGTGTGTGTGTGTGTGTGTGTGTGTGTGTGTGTGTGTGTGTGTGTGTGTGTGTGTGTGTGTATTCACCTGTATGTGTACAGGTGAATACACACACACCTTACTTACAGAGTAAGTAAGGTGTGTGTGTATTCGACTCTGTATGTTGTACTTACAGAGTCGACATTTAGCATATGGATCCTGCCTTTCCAGCCGTCGGATGTTTAATATAATGCCTCCCGGCCTTTTGAAATAATATCCACTACTGAAATTGCGAATAAATACGCTTCCACAACCTGCTTGTTGAGTTCATTCCATTTTCCTGCTACTTTTTTTTAATAATTTATAAATATCTCAGTTGTTCATTTGTTTCTCAAGCTTCGTTGTGTGGGCAAGGGGGCCGTCCCCAGCGTTACCTGCTTACCCATCTTGGCAGAGGGAGGCTCCCTCATGCTTGCTCCAGTTTCCCCGCCACCAAGTCGCCTACGGAACATGTCCGGGGTCAAGACGCTATTTATGGTCACGGTGTTGGGTCACCTCGCTACATAGAGACGGAAGAGGTCGGCCCCATCATGCCGGCTCTCGACCCCATAACAGAAATTGACTTTCAACACACGCCAATAGGAAGACGCATCAGCCTGCTCATGTGTCCGGCCTCTGTCACGCTGCTACAATTGCGACAGACAAATGAAAATTCATTGTCCATTTCCCCCGAATAAACTTGTCAAGAAACAAAGCCACAAACAGAACGCAGCGCCACAGCAGCGAGATGTGACGTGTTGATGCTACTGAGAGCGAGGAAATACCGCCACGCTACAGTCCTGTGGACGGGACCAGAGTCTTCAATGTACAAGCTTTTGCGAAGAAGATAATCGTCTCGTTGAATCAATTTCATGCAGACTTTACGTGCTCTGGGCTGCACCCAACAACGCCACACTGATGAGTTTACCCTTTTTTATCACAGTATACAGCTGGTAGTAATTATCAATGGTTTACAACACGCTTGTAGCAGCACGGTCAAGTTGGAAAACCAATAAACATAGTGCGAGTGATAACGCTTCAAGTCCCCCTTGGCTTGGGCTACCAGCAGCCTTCATTGTTATATATATATTATGGAGACACCTTGTTGCAAGTTAGTGTCAAGTGGTTTATTAATTACTGTGGTCTTGTTGCAGATAAGGTCGTGTTGCAGGTGAGGTGAAGACACTGATGGCAGCGAGTGACCGGCCTGTCGCGAAGCCTTCAAACGAAATTTAGTTTGTCACGTTTTGATGAACCTTAGAAATATTAATGCAAGTAAAAAATTCCCACACTACGCCCACACCCCACATCACGCCCACACCACGCCCACACCCCACACCACGCCCACACACCACACCACGCCCCCACCACGCCCACACCCCATACCACGCCCACACCACGCCCACAACCCCCACCACGCCCACACCACGTCCACACCCCACACCACGCCCACACACCACACCACGCCCCACACACACCACGCCCACACACACAACCACGCCCACACCCCACACCACGCCACACACCCCAAACCACGCCCACACACCACACCACGCCCATACCCCACACCACGGCCACACACCACACCACGCCCACACACCACACCACGCCCCACCCACCACACCACACCCCACACCACGCCCACACCCCACACCACGGCCACACACCACACCACGCCCACACACCACACCCGCCCACACACCACCACACCACGCCACACAAGAGGCATGAGTTATGAGGAAAGGCTGCGGGAAATGCACTTACGACACTGGAAGACAGAAGAGTAAGGGGGGACATGATCACAACTACAAAATCCCAGGGGAATTGACCGGGCAAACAAGGATGAACTATTCAACACTGTTGGGGCGCGAACAAGGGGACGACACAGGTGGAAGCTGAGTACCCAAATGAGCCTACAGAGACATTAGAAAGAACTTTTCAGTGTCAGAGTAGTTAGTAAATGGAATGCATTAGGCAGTGATGTGGTGGAGGCTGACTCCATACACAGTTTCAAGTGTAGATATGATAGAGCCCAGTAGGTTCAGGAATCTGTACACCAGTTGATTGACAGTTGAGAGGCGGGACCAAAGAGCCAAAGCTCAACCCCCGCAAGCACAATTAGGTGAGTACAATTAGGTGAGTACACACACCACACCACGCCCACACACAACACCACACCACGCCCACACACCACACCACGCCCACACACACCACACCACGCCCACACACCACACCACGCCCACACCCCGCCCACACACCACACCACGCCACACACACACACCACACCACGCCCACACACACACACCACACCACGCCCACACACACACACCCCACCACGCCCACACACCACACCACGCCCACACCCACACCACGCCCACACACACACACTACACCACGCCCACACACACACTAC
>WNGS01006017.1:28919-43359 GCA_020271785.1 Procambarus virginalis | reverse complement strand
GCAGGCTCGCGTCTGGTTTGCGCAACCACTCCGGGTATTTTTATTTTTCACTTCCATTCAAAACTGGCGCGCGTGACGTAAAATCCCGCATGCCCTGCGGCTGTGGGGAGCCTCAGTTTCACAGCAGCAACCATGTCTGACGCATCCTCTACGAGCTCCCGCTCCACCGGTGACCCGCGTCATGGAAAAAGACTCTCTGAGGAAGCAAATACGCACATTTTGTATGATGACTGTGCTCTGGATGATGACCTATACTATGATCCAGATAAAGACCTTACTCAGAGATCTGATACGAGTGAGGAGAGACGGAATTTGAAGATGCGGCGAGTGTGTATGGTACACGTGCCTCGCCGCCCTGGGTCAACACCGTTATCATCACCACCATCATTATGTCCCCAGACGCTAGTAGTTTATTCAGTGACAGTACATGTGACGAATCATTCTCGGATTCAGTGATATTGACTCTGATACTAGTAGTGTAGACGACCCGAGTACGAGCAGCGGTGGTGTTACCAGGCGGGGTTTTGCTGCCTCAGCAACCACGCCGCGGCAGGCGGCGGCGTGCCTCACAGCATGTGGACAACAACGACAGTGGCCCCTCAACATCATTTATTCGTGTAGGTCTACAGTACGTAAATCTGCCCTCAGCGCTAGCATACCCTCACGCAGCTCCCAGCAGAAGCAGCAGACCACGTAGCCGTTGTTATGGTGCTCGTGGTGGTGTTGCCGTGGTGTTGGCACCAACACCAAATTTCTTGTGTACTTGTGTGGGAGGATTGCACCACATTTGTCCCTCAAATACCAACATTTGATGATAGCGATTTTGGTGTTACACCATTATTCCCATATACTGTGATGATATGGCAGACATGGAATATTTTCAGGCTATTTTGACAATGTATTCATGACGCATCTTGTGACTGAGACAAACAGGTTCGCTCACAGCCTCATAGACGACGGCATTTTACCTTCCTCACGCCACACACGATGGAAGGACACGACAATCGACGAAATGTACGTGTTTCTCGCACTCTGTATGATGATGAAGCACTCTGAGAAAGCTGTCATCCAGGATTATTGGAGCAAAGACAGCCTTGTTCCATCGCCCGTGTTCAACCGGTACATGTCGCGTGATAGGTTTCTCTTGATTCTCAGGTGCCTGCATTTCGAGAATAATGCAAATGAGGACAGGCGAGACAGACTGTGGAAAGTACGGAAGATGTTCAGTGACATGAGAGGGAAGTTCAGGGATTATTTTGTACCTGGACAGAATGTGGTTATTGACGAGTCGCTTGTACTGTTCAAGGGGCGACTGGCATTCAAGCAGTACATCCCATCAAAGCGGCACCGATTTGGACTGAAGTTTTTTGTGCTGTGCGACTGTGAGGCTGGTATCGTCTTGGACATGACATTATATTCTGGTACAGACGTCGACATACCAGCTCAAGATGAACACGGGTTCTCAGGCAGTGTCGTAAAAACCCTGATGGAACCGTTGCTGAACAAGGGGCATGTACTGTTCACCGACAACTATTACACCAGCCCCTTGTTGACCAGATACCTCCTTGCCCACAACACCGCGTATGTGGCACTGTGAAGGGCCACAGGAAAGAAATGCCAGTGTTCGGTATAGCTATAGCCGTGGGTGAGTGCCAGCTCCGCAAGTGTGACAAAACGCTGTCAGTGCGGTGGAAGGACAGACGTGAGGTGAACATGCTGACTACGATTCACACCGGTGCCATGTTGGACAGTGGGAAAGTCCACTTTCAGACACAACACCGTGTATAAGCCAGACTGTGTCATAGACTATAACGTGAATATGCGCCTCGTCGATAAGTGTGACATGATGCTTGGTGGAGTGAAGTGCGTGCGCAAGTCTGTGAAGTGGACGAAAAAGTTCTTCTTCCACCTCATGGATGTTGCAGTGCTCAACTGCTACAATATGTACCTAGTAAAATCTGGCAGGAGACCGTCTATACATACATTCAGTGCTGGTGTTGTGTCACAGCTGCTAGTAAAGTATGGCAAAGAGGGTTCTGTTGTACCGCACGGAGTGCAAGCAACAATGCCACATGCACCTCCAGACAGATTGAGGGGTAATGAGAACTTCGGAGTACATATGCTCGAGTATATGCCAGGCACAGCATCACGGGAGAAGAGTTAACGTGCTTGTATAGTATGCAGGAACACTACCCGCAGAGAACAAAAACGAATATGCATCAGCACCTGGTGCGTGGAGTGCAAGGTGCCACTCTGCGCCGTTGGCTGTTTTGCAGCATATCACACACTCGCAGAGTACTGAGTGTGTTTATGGTGTGTGATACTGTACAGTGTGTATATAAAGTGTAAATATAAATATATTAGGCATGATAAATTTGAAATTGTGCAGGATAAGTGACGTTGTTTGCGATGCCCGTAACACAGTGTCTATGGACAGTACGGATGTTGTACTGCGATAATGGAGTGTACGTGTTCATTATACATTGGATTGGCATGTAAAAACAATGAAAATGTATTTAGAAAGGTGCGCAAAAAATGACCGAAAATATATTCGCGGCAACTCACGCGCCCCGCCCCGAGCACCCCACCCGCCCCGAGAGCTTACGGCACGGGCGCACGGGGAATCATGACGTCACGCCCCAACTTACGGACCCCATAGCAGCCAAAAGTACAATTACGACTTTTTTTTTTACATACCCATACTGAGGGAAGGGTTTTTGACACTTTAAAAAGAAAAAATAATTTTTTCCAGAGAATTTAATTCCTGCGCACCACGGGGGCGTCATATTTGGAGGCAACGCAGTTAAGGGGTTAAGTATACAATGAATAAAGTTTTTTGACATTTTTACCCTTCTCCTTACCTAACATCATTTGTGCAGCATATTTTTATTTTATGTCTCACCCAGATTTAATTTCAAAATAAAACCAAACTAAATAAGTTAGAAACGGGTATGTATAGCTAAGGTACACCCTTACTACTAGGTGAACAGGGGCATTTGGTGATAGTAAATGATCCCATCAGGCAGGGCTCATCACCTTCTCTCATATTTCATGTTCACCAGTGTTTATTTACTTAATAACTACGGGAATAATATCTTGCTATTATAAAACTAATTCTAATATCATAAAAGACATTTACTCAAAGTTTCAAGCAGAGAATGCATATATAACTAACACGAAGGACTACTCTTCACGAGATTCAATTTTTATAATCTTTTGTTTATGTTCCAAAATCTTAAAATCGATCCCAGTGTTATGTAGTAGAGAAAAATTTAGTTATATCCAGTTTACGTAAAGCTACGAGTGGTCGAAACCACACTTAGATCCCGGACCAAACTTACGAAGGTTTTTCCACTTAGTGTAGCTACCTGAATACCGACGTAGCTGCCATGAAGGCGCTAAGAAGGAAAACATTCGTAGCTAAGAAGAAAAACCTTCGTAAGTACCTTCGTGAATCTGGCCCCAGGTCTTGAGCAGGCACTGTGGTCGGACGGAGCTCCAGCTCTAGGTTGGCTCAACGCCTTGAAACCCTGAGTGGTGCAAGTCTGTCCACTGTCTCTCTCCACCTGTGTCATACCCGAAACATCAGAGGCACACTGGGAACTAGTGTCCGGTGATTCGTGTTGCAATACCTCGCTCATGTCTCCCTCGTTCGACGTCTCGTTAATCACCCTTGACCTACTCAACCTGTCAGCACCTACGTTATTGGCTCCCTTTATGTAAACCACGTGGAATGTGAACTGTTGAAGGAACAACACCCAGCGCATTATTCTAGAGTTTGCGTTTTTAAGCTTGCCGATGTGGCTGAGGGGTTGGTGATCTACTTTAAACGTGAAACGCTTCACCTGTGCTACTTTAGTGACGTCAGAGAGTACCTCCTTGTACTCTGCCACCAGTCGAGTAACCTGGTCGACTTGATCTTCAGACAGCTGATCATCAACCTTAACATCTCGGTGTGTCTCGTGCTGCTGTTGATTGAAGAGACCTGGCTGACCTACCTCCTCGTCGTCGGTTATCACTGAGACACCGGCGACCATTGCTGAGAGCAGTGGGTGGTCGATCGGCCCTGTCGATGTCGAGCCCCGAGGTCCTCTGCTGTTCTTACGTCTTAAATGCTTCTTCAGCTTTGTGGGTCCATTTACAGGTGGGTCCTCGTAGCGTTTGAGCATGTTGACGTGGTACCTCTGCCTGGCACCATCGACGTCGAGCACGTAGTTTAACGAGTGTGAGCACTCCACTACCATGAATGGGCCCTTCCACTGCAGCAAGAGCTTGTTTCTGCTGGTGGGAAGTAACAAAAGTACCTTGTCACCTACATTGAACTTGCGTTCTTTTGTTTTTCACCTTTGCAGACACTCCCTGAATGTCTCGTAATTTCAAAGGTTTTTCTGGGCATGTCGGCTCGTTGCTCTCTGACCTCGTGGTGACAGCTGCCACGAGCGAGTTACCTGTTAATGGAGTTGCTGTCGCTTCAACCAGGGGTGATGCTTCTCTCTCCATTACTTCACAGCTTGCTTTCTCTCCCTTATTCTTCAGCTGGGTGAGGGTGTGGTCACTCCCTGTGACGTTAGGGCGAGTCACCCGTGGCACCAGCTGACTGAGGACAGCTGCACCCAGCTGAGGCAGCTTCCTTACTCTCCCCCGTTTTCTTTGAGGGTGGACTTGGGCAATCAGAGACTCCCGGGACATTCCCAAATAAAAGTCCATATACAGCACGTTCCTGTTGAATGGCACAAATTTTTCCTTTGATGTAAGGTGTGCCGACCCACACCTCCACCTCTACCATCTCTTTAGCACAGCCATTTGGGAATTTGACATAGATGTATCTACCTGCCTCAGATCCTGGCTTTACTAGGCTTTTTCTTACCATGGATGTAGTGGCGCCTTTGTCATGGAAGATTTTCGCCGATTTTCCGTTAACAATTCCGTCCACCACCTCAAGGGTCCAAGCTAGTGGATCCTTTACAACGTTGGGATGTCTCTTACCACTTGAGCTCACACCTGCTATGTAACCTGGTTTCGGTTTTGCCTTACAACCAGCTGCACGATGACCTGGCTTACCACAGTTGTAGCATTTGGGCACATGCTTGTTGGAGGAGTTTCCCTGCTCCCCCGACACACCAGTCTTAGGCTTAGCTCCTTCGCCAGTACCTGCAACATGATGCTTCTCGTGCGACTTCACCCCTTTCACCTGTCTCCTGGCCCCAGCGCACAGATCAGCTTGCTTGGCCAATAAACAGATTTGACACAACTTCCTGCTCTTTGAGCTTGATGCGCAGAGACGATTCGCATGCTTCTAAAAACTGTTCGCGAATCATCAGTAGATAGAGTAGTCATCATCCCAGGAGTAGTCTATATGAGTTCACAGTAACGGTTTGGACTGGATTTTAACCGCTGTATCATTAGCATATATATCTCCCCTTTTTGCAATTGAGCCCTACGGAAATTCTCTAGCATCCGTTCTGCATTGAGGCCAAAACCGTTCAGCAACGCTGTTGTCAATGCCTCGTAATCTCCGCGCTGGTGCGGACCCAGACTGTGGTAGATGGTTAGTGCCCTACCCTTTAATAACGCACTAAGAGCGAATGCCCACTTTGATCTTTCCCACCCGCAATCAGCGGCGTGACCTTCGAAACGCTTGATGTATGCATCCATCGAGTCGCCCTTTTCATCAAAGTTAGCTAGTTTGGGTAATTTGACAGTCTTACCTTGTTCAACGTTAGTCTCTGTTGAACGACCACTTGTCTGGTCATCCTGCCTCGCTTGTAACTGCATGAGAGCTATGCGTTCAGTACTCTCTCTGTTCTGCTGATCAGTCCAGAGTTTGTTTTCTCCGTTCTGCTGATCAGTCCAGAGTTTCATAGCTTGCTCTGCTACATTATTCCCTTCGAATCCCAACTCCCTAACCTGGTTACGGCATTCCTCTAAGGTGAATAATTGCGAGCCTGTAATACCTACTCTTTGAGCTGACGTCGCCCACAAGGACCTTTTGGGCAGAGATTCTTCCCCGTAGAATCCCCCAAAGGAGAATTTAAAGGGGTAGATTCCCGTGTGACTCCGTTTTCTCTCGCAGCGTGCGTGATTCTAGTGACATCATTCTCAGTGACGTCACCCACAGGGGTCTCTCCCACTGTGTAATCTCTCACCGGGGTCTCACCACCGATAGCCTCATCCAGTGTGATGAGACTCGTGCACGCCACCTCAGTACTACCCTGCATGTGTGCTTGTAGCATTACCTCTTCCGTGGCCCTCAAGTGCTGCTCCACTCGTTCCTTACACTTTGCTCAGTAAGAGTGTCGTATTCCTCAGGTCTATGAGCGGTCAAGGCCAAGCGAAGATACAGGTAGCGCTGTTTGTACTCTCCACACTCAGACATACAAGCGGTGTGTGTACCTAACAGGGAGTTAAACGTCCTCTGAATACTGCTCATCACTTCTGAATTTTCAGGGAAAATTTAAGTTCGAAATTTTACTTTACAACCTAGCTCATAGGTGTGGTACTCATCTAGTTGTACTCACCTAGTTGTGCTTGCGGGGGTTGAGCTCTGGCTCTTTGGTCCCGCCTCTCAACCTTCAATCAACGGTTGTGGTGTTTGTGTATATCTGAGGAAGTCTTGGTTGTAGGGATGATGTAAAGTCATTCCTTGGTTACTGACTTTAATACTTACAAACGATTACATGACTAGTAGCTTCCAAGCTGGTATCATCCTGCTTCTTTGTTTACCTTCTCTTCTCTCTCTGGCGTCTCAGCCGCCTCACATAGAAAACGGATGGTACCATTTTCTGTGAACATGACATCCCCCCTTTTCTTTAAAAAGAATGAATACAGGATGTCTACCATGCTTGTAGCACAAAGCAAAGTTACTGACACAAAGTAAGTTATTAACATATCAAGAGATATTGCATATATTTAACATTAATTAAACACACAAAGAATTTAAACAACTTAATCTTTACCACAAAGGATTTCAATGTTAAAAATATATATGCAATGTTAAACAAACATGAAAGAAACTGTAGTACAAAGTTACAAAATATTGAATGAGAGATCTGCATTATTCAAACAATATTAAATTTAGTTTAGCATAATAGGTAAATACTTTGCATTACATAGGAACACAATTAATCATCAAATCGTGTAGGGCGTTTAACATGACGTTTAGGACGAGAGTCCTTAAATACAAGAACATCCCTCGATGAATTGTTTATCGAGTTATAACTCATTTTTTCTTTTTCTTTTGCACGATTTTTCACTTCATCATTTTCTACACTAGTTGGAATCACTTTGAAATAAGCCATATTACGTGTTATACTATGATCTCTATTACTCGCTGTTACCATAGTTCCTTTTACACTAATCACTTTATATGGTTTTGTATCATACGGCATATCTAACTTTCCCTCTTTTTTCTTTTTAACGAGAACAGTATCTCCAACCTTTATGACTTGTTCCTTTGCACGTTGATCATGAGCAATTTTCATTTTGCCCTTGGCAAGCGCATCCATCTGAGCGAGACGTTCATCCGTTACCTTGGCTGGCATGACAGGTAGTGCGATTCTCATAGGACGTCCAAATAAAAGTTCGCCAGGCGACTTGCCCAGTGTTCCATGCGGTGTTGCACGGTAGTTCCTGAGAAAAGCATACATAGCTTGTTTCCAGGATCGTCCTTCGGCATGAGCACAGCGTACCGCTTTCATGAGAGGTTTCATGAATCTCTCGACTTCTCCATTTGCTTGAGGATGTAGTGGCATCACACGGCGGTGTTTGAATCCAATATGCTCAGCAAAGTTGACGAAGTCTTGTCCATTAAATGGCGGTCCATTGTCCGTCTTGACAACTTCAGGAATGCCAAAGTTTGAAAAGATCTTGTCGAGTTTCGGAATGACGGCCTTTGCAGATGTGGAAGTGATGATTTCTACTTCTGGATAACGTGAGTGATCATCAATGACTACCATCAAGTACTCTCCAGTTGGTAGCAGTCCGCAGAAATCCATCGATACTTCTGTCCATGGTGCAGCAGGTAGTGGTAAAGGTTGTAGAGGTGTTGGTCTTGAAGTATCCACTGCAGCTTGGCAAGGGACACAGGCATCATGCATGTCCTTTGCTTGACGATCAATGCCAGGAAACCACACTTTTCTCGTAGCAGCTGTTTGGTCCTACAAGACCTTGGTGTCCTTGATGTGCAAGCTTCAGAGCACGTTGCTGGAGAACAGCTGGAATGACGATACGAGTACCTCGCAGCACGGTGTCGCGTTGTTGCGTAACACTTAATTCTGTCTGGATGCGTTCAAGTGCTTTGAATGCATCTTGGTCAACTCCTGAGGGTGGGATGCGTGGAAACTTTTTCTTAGTCAATGCATCCACTGTTGCTTGCAGAGTTGGGTCCTCTAGGGTTGCAGTACGGATTTCATCAAGAGTGAGAGCCTTAGGGACTGCATCACAGGTTACAGAGTGTACATATTCCTCGGCAACTTGAATTACATCTGGGTTAATGTGCAGCTGAACTTTGCTATCAGTATAGGAAGGTTCTGTAGGTTCAAATCGATCAAAAAATTCAGCAACAATAGCATCAACATTGTTTGCAGATTCCACTGCTACAGCATTAGAAAGCTGAAGTAGCCCCAATTTGGTTGAAGTCTTGTAACTGAGTAGAGACTCCTTTGCATTCCTAACAACATGGAATGTAGTAGTGAGCATTGCACTCTTTGACTTAATCTCTGCAGTGAAAGTTCCAATCACTGGCAAGGCTACCTTTGAAGCATAGGCAGTGGCTTTACCATTATAGTTTTCAAGCTTTGGGAACTGTTTTTTAAATTTTTCATAGTGGCACTCAGCAATGGTGTCAATGTTTGATCCAGTGTCAATGAGAACTTTGAGACAAACGCCAGCAATGTATACTATAGTCTCTGGGTTGTTTGGAAGATCATTCCATTCTGTGATTGATTGTACTCCATATATATAATCACATTCACTGTCATCTGAGACTGGTTGTAATGAAATGTTGTCTTGTATATTATTAACATTCTGGATATGAGGTGCAATATTGTGTTTGCCACCTCGACACCTGTGACCTGATCCTCGTACAGTGATTTTATTCATTGATTGTGGTTTCTTTAGTGCGGAACGACACATAGCACCAAAATGACCTAGTTTTCCACACTCATAGCACTTCTTACCTTGAGCAGGACAAACATTATCTTGGTGTGGGTAATCTCCTCCACAATTGTAACATTTATTGATGACACCCTCTGATGTGAGTCGTTGTGACTGCTTGAGTCTTGTTCCATGACTCCAGTTGTGATGTGGTTCTCGGCTCAATTTACTGTTAGGTTTGGCATGATATCTTCTATGATCATGTTGTCCTCCCTGAACCTTACATACTTCATGACTGTTAGTAACAGTGGCAGAACCGTTGTTGGCACTGCACTCCATGACACGAGCATCACGTGCAGCATCTTCCATTCGATGAGCCATGTCCAGTATCCTGGTAAGAGAACTTCATCATCAACAAGTTCTAGAGCTCTTCGATGGAGACGTGTAGATGTACATGTTTCAATTATTTGCTGTTTGATTTCTTTGTCAACATCAGCAAACTCACAATGGGTTGCTAAACCCTGCAGACGTGTATGGTATTGATCAACAGTTTCATTAGAGAGTTGTTTCGCTCTACTGAAATGCATAATTTCCATAGCAGTATTTTGCCTTGGTTTGAAGTGCTCAGTTAATTTGGCTTTGGCAGTGTCATAATCTTTGGCACCACCAGTGTCTTTCAGTGTGTCAAAGATGTCACAAACTCTATCACCTGCATAATGAAGTAGAAAGGCACGCTTTCTTTCAGCACTTTTAATGTCAGAAACTATCAACAAATTTTCAAACCTTTTAAGCCATTTGACCCACCTCTGTGACAGGTTTGTCTGGTCACAGTCAGGATCAAATGCAGGAAACTGAGGTATATTTGCCATTTTCACTGAATAAATGTAAACTTATCACTTAAAACGTTCCTCAGAATATATAACACTTACTGCACTGTATATGTTAGTCAAGAATTCACTGTAATTACTTTAATTTTGCAAGGCACACAAGCATTTTAATGCAAAAGTTCGCAACAGTGCACAACACAGCAGCAACTGATTTCTTACCTAGCCCTTGTGTACATGTGTTGTTCCTACTCACAGCAACACAGCAGTTGTCAGCAGTTGGTACAGCAGTTGGCTGCAGTTGATACAGCAGTTGGCAGCAGTTGGTACAGCAGTTGTCAGCAGTTGACACAGCAGTCAGTTCACAGCGTGAAGAATTTTGTAGCACGAAGCGTCGTTTCGTAACCAAAACATCAGGTTTTGTACACATCAAAGCGTCGTTTCGTACACAGCGTCGGCAGATTCCTCTATCACAGCTTCAGTCAGCACAGCTTGGGTAGCACACAGCATTGGTTAGCACACAGCAATGGTTAGCACACAGCAATGGTTAGCACAAAGCATTCGTTAGCATACAGCATCGGGAATGGTGCTCACAGCTCAGAGTTTCTCCTTCCTCCTCTGGGCAAGACAGCATGCTCCTTCCTTGTGTTTGAAGCTGAACAAATACCTGCGTTTCCAGTTCATCCTCGTCGCCAATGTGGTGTTTGTGTATATCTGAGGAAGTCTTGGTTGTAGGGTTGATGTAAAGTCATTCCTTGGTTACTGACTTTAATACTTATAAACGATTACATGACTAGTAGCTTCCAAGCTGGTATCATCCTGCTTCTTTGTTTACCTTCTCTTCTCTCTCTGGCGTCTCAGCCGCCGCATATAGAAAACGGATGGTACCATTTTCTGTGAACATGACAATAGGTTCAAACTAAGCCAATCACGTTGGGCGCCAGATGTGGTGTTCTCTATTTTGCTTTCCCGACTGCAATACGTAAGTTGCCAATGTACATTTGGCAGACTCTTCACGAAGCTGTCGGAATCAGCAGAGAAAATACGAGAGCAACCGTACAGGGCCTGGGAGCAGGGTCGAGTTAGAGTCCTTGAGGGTCTCTTCTCAGACTAGCCTCACCTGGTCCTGGTCCACGTTGATCGATGGAATCTCCTCAATGCTTAAGACACTTTAAGGTACTCCTAGGGTTCTCATGACATTTATAGTTTAGTGAATAATAGGCAACTCGGTGTCGAAGACACCTGGAGCTGAAGGCTTGAGTAAATTTTTGGCAGTATTCAGAAGTGGTTCAACGGAAACACCGCATAAAGCTTAACAGTAGTTTATTTGCTAACCTAACCCACTAATACAAAGGGTGCATGGATTTACATTAGATTGGCGTCAGAAAGGCTATGGTTGCATTAGCGAGACTCTTGACGTCTGGCTAATCGATTCGGATCCACTCGTGGAGAAACACCTAACTTAACACAGTTGACAGCCAATGATTAACACAGCAAACCTAACTGCCGGTGTGCAAAGGGATCACAAGAGTTCGAACCAGATACTCGGGTAATGATGATGCGCAATAAATCACAATGGCACTGTCAGCGGGACAGGCAATAACATGCACAATAATAATTTCACACAATAACTAAATGTGTGGTGTATGTGAAGCTCACATTCACAGACGAGTGTAATGTCGTGATGCCACACAGATAAACACGCATACACCGTCGGGTGTCTAGGTCTCCACCTACACATGTGTCAGGTATAAGAATGTGAGAACTGTGGTTGATCCCTCAGATCAACACAGACAGACAAAATATTACAATAACAATATCTTGTACTTACAGGTAGGCTACCTCTCGTATTCCCTCACTCACTAAGCACATTTATGCAAGAACTCGCAGGTGGCCTGACAGCTGGTTTCCCTCATTCTGACGTGAGATCATTATCGACGGGCTTTCCCACAAACCGTACTTGACACGGAGGGTACTCGCAGGAGGGCGCGCTGTATGTCTAACAGACACAGGCACACACTTGTTGGCTCTGGCGGTAAGTAAGGGTGGTGACGTCACGTAATACAGTGAGGCAGGGCGGCTTGAGGCTTGAGGCTAGCTACACGCTCTGGACAGTGGCAGTTGGCGGCTGCAGGTTATATGGTACCATGCGGTACACTGTGGTAAAGTCACACACAGGTTACTTAGGCAGTGGCACTCCTTAGTTCACTCTAGGTTACTCACAACGATCTCAACTTGTCACCAGGGGTTACCTGATACCAGTCTGTTTCACTCTGGTGATTTATCACTAGGCTTCTGAACAATATAGTCACGATCGCGATTCTGGGCGAGCGTTGGTATATCGAAAAGACGCTGAGTTTAACTTGATCGTGAGGAAAGGACGGTGTTCAGTCTATTGAGCGATAGACAGAACAGGACACGTCCACTAGCTACGAACTTCCTCACGTGAATACCCTTGCCAGCGGCTGCAGAGCATCTTGTGGGACACACACATGAGATTACAATTTGACCAATGGCATTGCAGCAAAAGAGCGAGATCCAATCATATTGATCATTCCATGAACAGTAGCAGAGATGACGTCATGAACATGTCACGACCACGTCACAGTTGTTATTCTCCATCGCACTGGTTGTGGCTGACCTCAGGGTCAGTTCTGTCGCCTCGCTGGCGTCCCCTCTCTCTCTCTCTCTCTCATGCTTCGCACCAGCCATGTTCTGACCCTACTGCATGGATGCTCAACTTCCCTGTATCTACTTCCTGCCTGGACATACAGTGGCCTCCGTATTATAAACGTATTCCTAGTTAAGTGGGCATCCTGGAGATACCCAACATGACAGTTTACTATCCAGGGTTAACAGAGATAGGGCTTGTGCACGAGATCAGTGCACTGTGCACTGCAATGTGCCATTCAAGTCAGCTGTGGGAGAATCTTGAGAGACCATCCTTTTACAAGCAGAGAAATTCACTACAATTGATAAAGAAATGTGCAAAGAACTCAATAAGAAATTCCAGGAGATCTTCAAAGTAGAGCAAGGGGGAAGTCCCAGAGATATGTGAGGGAATATCTAGCCAATCACCACTAGATAAGTGATTACCAGTGGGAAGGTGAGGAAGCATCTGCTAGAGTTGGAAGTGACAAAGGCTATAGGCCTGGATGGAATCTCACCTTGGATACTGAAGGAAGGAGCAGAAGCTCTGTGCCAGCCACTCGCCATGGAGTATAACAAATCACTGGTAACAGGGGAACTGCCAAAAATTTGGAAGACGGCTAATGTAGTAGCGATATTCAAGAAGGGTGACAGACAAGAGGCACTGAACTACAGGCCAGTGTCACTAGCTTGCATACTATGCAAGGTGAAGGACAAGATTGTGTGAAAAAATCTAGTGAAACATCTGTAGGGGAAGAACTTTGTATCATAACATCAGCATGGGTTCAGGGATGGCAGATCATGCCTCACATGAATGATTGAATTCTATGACCATGCAACAAAAATCAGGCAAGAAAGAGAGGGATGGGCAGACTGTATATTTTTGGATTGGCAGAAAGTCTTTGACACAGTACCGCATAAGAGACTAGTGCACAAACTGGAGCTGCAGGTATGAGTGAAAGGGAAGGTACTTTCTTCGACGACCCAATTGAGGTGCTTCTCCCGACACTGGAAGACAGAGGAGCTAGGGGGAGACATGATCACTACCTACAAAATTCTCAGAGGAATTGACAGAGTTGATAAGGATAAACATTTTAACATGGGTGGTACGCGAATTAGGTGGTACAGGTGGAGACTGAGTTCCCAAATGAGCCACAGGGACGTTAGAAAGAACATTTTCAGTGTCAATGCTCCGACGATGGAGTCGGGTTCGTAACACATACACTCTCTCCCTCCCTCTCTCTCCCCCTCTCTCTCTCCCTCGCTCTCCCCCTCTCCCTCCTTAACAAGTGGAATGCATTAGGCAGTGATATGGTGAAGGCTGACTCCATACACAGTTTCAAATGTAGATATGATAGAGTCCAGTATGCTCAGGAATCTGTACATCAGTTGATTGACAGTAGAGAGAGCGGGACCAAAGAGCCAGAGCTCAACCCCCGCATGCACAACTAGGTGAGTACAACTAGGTGAGCACACACACACACACACACAGACTCTCACACAAAAGAACACACACACACACACAAAAATACACACACACACACTTAAACTGAAGATTAACTGAAATTAACATCTTTTATACGTTAAAAAAATACTTCATTTAAATAGCTACATTTCACCTTTCTGCAACAAACAAAAACGTCCAAAACATTTTCATTTGCTCGGCTGATCTTACCAGACTGTGTCGGACTGTATGAGCAGCACCTCCCAGGGGTTAGGGATCCATCAAGGTTCAAAGGACCATAATTTATGTGGTGAAATCTACCGGTGATTGATTTGATTCAAGAGATTTCACTTAATTGTATTTATACTATTTATTACTTGTGAGTGGAGTTTATTTTTAGAATTTATTATCACCAGTAAACTTGACTTCA
>WNGS01006017.1:0-11688 GCA_020271785.1 Procambarus virginalis | reverse complement strand
AACTTGTTCCACCGTCTACCACTCTATTTGGTTGTGTGTGTGTGTTTGTGTGTGTGTTGGTGTTGTGTTGTGTGTTGTGTGTGTGTGTGGTGTGGTGTGTGTGGTGTTGTGTACTCACCTAGTTGTACTCACCTAGTTGTGCTTGCGGGGGTTGAGCTCTGGCTCTTTGGTCCCGCCTCTCAACCGTCAATCAACAGGTGTACAGTTTCCTGAGCCTAATGGGCTCTATCATATCTACACTTGAAACTGTGTATGGAGTCAGCCTCCACCACATCGCTTCCTAATGCATTCCATTTGTCAACCACTCTGACACTAAAAAGTTCTTTCTAATATCTCTGTGGCTCATTTGGGCACTCAGTTTCCACCTGTGTCCCCTAGTGCGTGTGCCCCTTGTGTTAAACAGCCTGTCTTTATCAACCCTGTCGATTCCCCTGAGAATCTTGAATGTGGTGATCATGTCCCCCCTAACTCTTCTGTCTTCCAACGAAGTGAGGTTTAATTCCTGCAGTCGCTCCTCGTAGCTCATACCTCTCAGCTCGGGTACTAGTCTGGTGGCAAACCTTTGAACCTTTTCCAGTTTAGTCTTATGCTTGACTAGATAGGGACTCCATGCTGGAGCCGCATACTCCAGGATTGGTCTGACATATGTGGTATATAATGTTCTGAAAGATTCCTTACACAAGTTTCTAAAGGCCGTTCTTATGTTAGCCAACCTGGCATATGCTGCTGATGTTATCCTCTTGATATGAGCTTCAGGGGACAGGTCTGGCGTGATATCAACCCCCAGGTCTTTCTCTCTCTCTGACTCTTGAAGTATTTCATCTCCCAAATGATACCTTGTATCTGGTCTCCTGCTTCCTACCCCTATCTTCATTACATTACATTTGCTTGGGTTAAACTCTAACAGCCATTTGTTCGACCATTCCTGCAGCTTGTCCAGGTCTTCTTGAAGTCTCAAGCTGTCCTCCTCTGTCTTAATCCTTCTCATAATTTTGGCGTCGTCAGCAAACATTGAGAGGAATGAGTCTATACCCTCTGGAGATCATTTACGTATATCAGAACAGGATAGGTCCAAGTACAGAGCCCTGTGGGACTCCACTGGTGACTTCACGCCAGTCTGAGGTCTCACCCCTCACTGTAACTCTCTGCTTCCTATTGCTTAGGTACTCCCTTATCCACTGGAGCGCCCTACCTGTTACTCCTGCCTGTTTCTCCAGCTTATGCATCAACCTTTTATGGGGTACTGTGTCAAAGGCTTTCCGACAGTCCAAAAAATGCAGTCCGCCACCCTCCCTCTTTCTTTCTTGCTTAATTCTTGTCACCTGATCGTAGAATTCTATCAAGCCTGTAAGGCAAGATTTACCCTCCCTGAACCCATGTTGATGGGTTGTCACGAAGTCTCTTCTCTCCAGATGTGTTACTAGGTTTTTTCTCACAATCTTCTCCATCACCTTGCATGGTATACAAGTTAAGGACACTGGCCTGTAGTTCAGTGCCTCTTGTCTGTCACCCTTTTTGTATATTGGTACTACATTAGCAGTCTTCCATATTTCTGGTAGGTCCCCCGTTTCCAGTGACTTACTATACACTATGGAGAGTGGTAAGCAAAGTGCTCCTGCACACTCTTTCAATACCCATGGCGAGATTCCATCCGGCCCAACAGCTTTTCTCACATCCAGCTCCAATAGGTGCTTTTTGACCTCATCTCTTGTAATTTCGAACCTATCCAAGGTCACCTGGTTTGCTGCCACCTCTCCCAGTGCCGTGATATCTCCCTGTTCTATTGTAAAGACCTCCTGTGTGTGTGTGTGTGTGTGTGTGTGTGTGTGTGTGTGTGTGTATGTGTGTGTGTGTGTGTGTGTGTGTGTGTGTGTGTGTGTGTGTGTGTGTGTGTGTGTGTGTGTGTGTGTGTGTGTGTGTGTGTGTGTGTGTGTGTGTGTGTGTGTGTGTGTGTGTGTGTGTGTGTGTGTGTGTGTGCGTGCGTGCGTGTGTGTGTAAAAAGCATTAATTGACAGTTGAGAGGCGGGACCAAAGAGCCAGAGCTCAACCCCCGCAAGCACAACTAGGTGAATACATCTGGTAGTTAACGTGCTGGCTTGTGTAGTCCTGAGAGGTCATCACTAGTGAACTAGTGTCACCAATATCAAGAAAAGTCTCACAGTTGCATCGTTGCATTGCACGAAAGCAGAATTAGTGACCTTAAGTGGTGATCATCTAACCAGGAGATCCATAATCTAAGCTGCGACTATTGGGTGAAGGAAAAAGCTATCATGCAAGAACAACAATGTCAACTTACTGACAAATCTGCAATATTCTTGATGAAGATGAAGATAGAATTTGCAACAATGGATGCAGAAGCCAAAGCAACATGCAGGCGATGAGTCACAATAACGTGGCTGAAGTATGTTGACCAGACCACACACTAGAAGGTGAAGGGACGACCACCACGTTTCGGTCCGTCCTGGACCATTCTCAAGTCGACTGTGAGAATGGTCCAGGAAGGACCGAAACGTCATCGTCCCTTCACCTTCTAGTGTGTGGTCTGGCCAAAGCAACATGACTAACAACGGCAACAGAAGCCGTCAACCCGTCAACAGAAGCAAGAGTTGGAATTATCCTGACAAACGCATCAAGAACAATCTGAACTAGAACAAAAATGAACTGAATTGGAATTGAAAAAGGCAGCCATTGTGCTACAGCAGAAGAAACGTGAACTGGGACACCATAATATATACGGGCTCACCATAGACCGTGCTACTTGGAACTTTTTGTTCCGGGCAATGAATCTTTAACAACAAGAAACAATGGACACCATACAGAAGTAGAAGCTTTGCTACACACTTAGATCACACTAACGTGATGCATCACATGAACAAATCCACAAGGGCCGTGACGAGGATTCGAACCTGCGTCCGGGATCATCTCAGACACTGCCTTAATCGACTGAGCTAAGGCAGTGTCTGAGATGCTCCTGGACGCAGGTTCGAATCCTCGTCACGGCCCTTGTGGATTTGTTCAGAAGTATAAGCTTCGCGTCCATAGAGACTTGCCAAGCGACTCTAAGCGGGCCTAAGGGGCATTTGAATGGTTTTCGATCCAAATATGCAATGAAAACTGGTTGGTTTCAATCAAACTTTTTTGACGAGTTGTACATGAAAAGTGTTTCATCTGGCTCAAGTCTCAGCATCGTAGCGTAAATAGGAAGGGACAAAAAAAATATTGAAGTGTCAAAATTATTCCAAAATGGTCAAAAACGATTATCAAACACAAGTGTCAACTGATATCATGTCTATGACTCTCAGCTATCACAATAGCATATATTAAAAATATATTATAATTAGTTTTATTAGAAAAATAATTAAGTTAAAATAAATTGACATTTTTTTGTATTTATTTTTTTCGGACGATTTGCATGAAACTTATACACCTGACTGCACATAAGCCTATCTGTAAGGGTGCCAATTTTGGAGAAAATTGGTTGATGTCAACCTCAGCCACAGATGGCAGCACCTTAGACTTTATTATTTTTTTATTTATTGTCAATATTTTCAAGTAACATAAAAGTTCTTATAACTCTTTCATTTTTTATTCAATTTACATGAAACTTACATGTTATATGTAAAGTTTATGTCTCTAAACTCTGAAGGAAGCGGTTTTTCCGAAGTTCATTTATTGATTTTATAATAGCAATAAACATGACATATTTGCATAATTTTTGGGGGGAACTTTGACTATTTGTATTAGGAAAACTAAAGATGTTTTGGAAACTCCCAAACTTCAGATGCTTTATTATATACTAATGTATCAGAAAAGTGTCATAGAATGATTATATCTGAAAAGGTGAAAGGTGTGAAGTCACTTGAAAATGTGTAATTTTGGGTGAAAAAAAAATAATTATATCTCCCTTTCTATTTAGGCTGCAGTTCTGAAACTTGGAACATTTGCAGCCTTTTTCCTATACAACTAGTCAAAAAATATTGGTTGACATTGAACAACTTTTCCAAAACCATTCAAATGCCCCCTAAGGCACTTAACAGTCTTCAGCACTCTGAGGACATCTTACTGCGGGAGCGGCTTCGTCCCTCAGTACTCTCGCCCTCCAAGTCGACTTCGATGCCGTGGAAAAAGGTATTTCGTGAATACATCCAAACCTATTATGAGTACGTTTGGTGAAGCTGTTACCCATGCAGCAGGTCCCCCCCCCTCTCCACGGTGTTTTGTGAGTAGTACCAGTCAGACTCATTATGAGTATGGTGAGTAGCACCAGTCAGACTCATCATGAGTATGGTGAGTAGCACCAGACTCATCATGAGTATGGTGAGTAGCACCAGTCAGACTCATTATGAGTATGGTGAGTAGCACCAGTCGGACTCATTATGAGTATAGTGAGTAGCACCAGTCAGACTCATCATGAGTATGGTGAGTAGCACCAGTCAGACTCATTATGAGCATAGTGAGTAACACCAGTCAGACTCATTATGAGTATGGTGAGTAACACTAGTCAGATTCATTATGAGTATGGTGAGTAGCATCAGTAAGACTTATTATGAGTATGGTGAGTAGCACCAGTCAGACTCATTATGAGTATGGTGAGTAGCACCAGTCAGACTCATTATGAGTATGGTGAGTAGCACCAGTCAGACTCATGAGTATGGTGAGTAGCATCAGTCAGACTCATTATGAGTATGGTGAGTAGCACCAGTCAGACTCAGAGTATGGTGAGTAGCACCAGTCAGACTCATTATGAGTATGGTGAGTCGCACCAGTCAGACTCATTATGAGTATGGTGAGTAGCACCAGTCAGACTCATGAGTATGGTGAGTAGCACCAGTCAGACTCATTATGAGTATGGTGAGTAGCACCAGTCAGACTCATCATGAGTATCGTGAGTAGCACCAGTCAGACTCATTATGAGTATGGTGAGTAGCACCAGTCAGACTCATTATGAGTATAGTGAGTAGCACCAGTCAGACTCATGAGTATGGTGAGTAGCACCAGTCAGACTCATTATGAGTATGGTGAGTAGCACCAGTCAGATCATGAGTATGGTGAGTAGCACCAGTCAGACTCATTATGAGTATGGTGAGTAGCACCAGTCAGACTCATTATGAGTATGGTGAGTAGCACCAGTCAGACTCATCATGAGTATGGTGAGTAGCACCAGTCAGACTCATCATGAGTATGGTGAGTAGCACCAGTCAGACTCATGAGTATGGCCCCCAAAAGCCACAGTATTCCGGTATGTGGCTCGAGACAGTTGTATAACCTATTAATGTTGGAAGAATTCGTGAGTTGCATCCCCACAGGTGCTTGTGCAACATTGCAGAACAAAGATGCAACCGCCCTAAAGATGTACAACCCACCTCGCTCATAACTGTATTTTAGTACACGTATGGGGTCTGGGCCAGATTCACGAAGCAGTTACGCAAGCACTTACGAACCTGTCCATCTTTTCTTAATCTTTAGCGGCTTGGTTTACAATTATTAAACAGTTAAAGAGCTCCGAAGCACCAGGCGGCTGTTTATAACAATAACAACAGTTGATTGGCAAGTTTTCATGCTTGTAAACTGTTTAATAAACGTAAAACAAAGCCGTCAAAGATTGAGAAAAGATGTACACGTTCGTAAGTGCTTGCGTAACTGCTTCGTGAATCTGGCCCTGAACGTTACATTCACCAGGGCTCTGGGAGACTCGAACCCCGGACACCACATATGTGTGGGCGAAGACATTTATGAAATGTGCTTTAAATCACGAAAAAAATCCGATACAGTGTTATAACAGTGGAAAATTATTTACAGGAATTTGATGTCAATAATAAGGCATAAAATGACGCAAAATACCGTCTCGTTCGTGAACGAGATGAAATAAATAGCGTGACTAATTTTCCGGACGTTCACCACGATGGAGGGAGGAGGACGCATCGCTTGGGCTCCGAGACTCACGCCAACACGGCCTCGTCCCTACAGCAGTTAGCGAATTAGTATCGTCTAATATTGGAGACATCCGAAGTGCTACGGCTCCTAGACATCGCTGTCATCTCCACCACAAAGGCAAATCGTGTTCGGTCGGTTTAGTTAGACTCTGTAAAGATTTATGGCCGTATTATCTGGTACTAGAGTTAACCTGTGATTACGCTACATGAGACTCATTAAAACCACTGTAACTTTAGCTCCAAATACGACGTTATTTCACTCATTTGAGCTTAATAGGGGGAAAGATTAGCTTGCTGTGGGTACTTGTAGTTTTTCAGAGAGTGGAGATAATCAAGAGGGAGCCAGTCTCCTCAACTTACGGTTACACGTGGGTTAGACACCACCAACAGGCGATAATTTGACTCATTCTCGGGACGTTCACCTGATGTATCGTATGCAAATCAACTCAGCAGCTAAGCCCTTCTAGTTCAGTCATAAATATGTAGTTCGTTCACTAACTTCATATGAACTTTAATTACCAGTAAATAGTAAGTAATAGGAGCAGCAATAGGTACCAGGGAGTTAGAAGCTGCCACGACAGTTAGTTAGACAGCTGCCACGACGGGAGTTAGACAGCTGCTGCTGCTTCCTGGGGATGTGTAACAAAAAAGTGGAGGTATGATCGAGGACCGGACAGCGGGGACGTTGAGCCCCGAAATCATCTCAAGATAACCTCAAGATAACCACAAGATAACCACAAGATAACCCCAAGATAACCCTAAGAAAACCTCAAGATAATCACAAGATAACCCCCAAGATAATCTCAAGTTAACCTCAAGACAACACCAAGATAACCTCAAGATAACCCCAAGATAACCTCAAGATAACCCCAAGATAACCTCAAGATAACTCAAGATAACCCACAAGATATCCCCAAGATAACCTCAAGATAACTCCAAGATAACCTCAAGATAAACACAAGATAACCTCAAGATAAGCCCAAGATAACCACAAGATAACCTGAAGATAAGCCCAAGATAACCACAATATAACCTCAAGATAAGCCCAAGATAACCTCAAGCTAACCCCCCAGATAACCACAAGATAACCACAAGATAACCCCCAAGATAACCACAAGATAACCCCAAGATAACATCATGATAACCACCAAGATAACACCAAGATAACCCCAAGAAAACCTCAAGATAACCCCAAGATAACCTCAAGATAACCCCAAGATAACCTCAAGATAACCTGAGAAAACCCACAAGATATCCCCAAGATAACCTCAAGATAGCTCCAAGATAACCACAAGACAACCTCAAGATAACCCCAAGATAACCCCAAGATAACCTCATGATAACCCACAAGATATCCCCAAGATAACCTCAAGATAACCCCAAGATAACTACAAGAAAATCTCAAGATAAACACAATATAACCTCAAGATAACCACAAGATAACCTCAAGATAACCTCAAGATAAGCCCAAGATAATCACAAGATAACCTCAAGATAAGCCCAAGATAACCACAAGAAAACCTCAAGATAACCCCCAAGATAACCACAAGATAACCTCAAGATAACCCCAAGATAACCACAAGATAACCCCAAGATAACCCCAAGATAACCTCAAGATAACCCCCAAGATAACCCCTAAGATAACCCCAAGATAACCTCAAGATAACCCCAAGATAACCTCAAGATAACCCCAGATAACCCCAAGATAACCTCAAGATAGCCCCAAGATAACCTCAAGATAACCTCAAGATAACCCCAAGACAACAACAAGATAAAAACAAGATAACCTCAAGATAAACCCCAAGATAACCACAAGATAACCCAAGATAACCTCAAGATAACCTGAGGATAACCCACAAGATATCCCCAAGATAACCTCAAGATAACCCCAAGACAACAACAAGATAAACACAAGATAACCTCAAGATAACCCCCAAGATAACCACAAGATAACCCCAAGATAACCTCAAGATAACCTGAGGATAACCCACAAGATATCCCCAAGATAACCTCAAGATAACCCCAAGATAACCACAAGATAACCTCAAGATAACCCCAAGATAACCTCAAGATAGCCCCAAGATAACCTCAAGATAACCTCAAGATAACCCACAAGATATCCCCAAGATAACCTCAAGATAACCCCAAGACAACAACAAGATAAACACAAGATAACCTCAAGATAAGCCCAAGATAACCTTAAGATAAGCCCAAGATAACCACAAGATAACCTCAAGATAATCCCAAGATAAAATCAAGATAACCTCAAGATAACCCCCAAGATAACCTCAAGATAATCCCAAGATACCCCAAGATAACAAGATAACCTCAAGATAACCCCAAGATAACAAGATAACCTCAAGATAACCTCAAGATAACCCCAAGATAACCCCAAGATAACCTCAAGATAACCCCAAGATAACCACAAGATAACCCCTCAAGATAACCCTAAGATAACCTCAAGATAACCCCAAGATAACCCCAAGTTAACCTCAAGATAACCCCTAGATAACCACAAGATAACCCCAAGATAACCCCCAAGATAACCCCAAGATAACCCCCCAAGATAACCACAAGATAACCCCAAGATAACCTCAAGATAACCCCAAGATAACCTCAAGATAACCCCCAAGATAGCCCCAAGATAACGACACAGCGACAACGTCTAAGATACCGTGAAGTACTTCAGTAAAAGGTGAAGAAAGATTTACCCGTTTAGAAGGGCAGCGTGACGGAGAAATATTCAGTAAAGGACAACTCCAGACTGATATAAATAAACATGCTGAACAATCGTCAGCATTTATCACCCAATTTGACCTGTTTAGATACGATTGACGTCGTTTAGGTCTTCGTAACGACCCATACAACGTGCCTGTAGATCATAGGAGGTCTTGAAGACGCCTCCGCAGATGTTATCACTTGGAGACGGACGTATCTGAAGCAGTTGAAGGAATTACTTAAGAAGCTCCTCCATTCTGGCCTGCCCATCAACTTAGGTAAAGTCTATATCTATATCTATAACTGTATCTATATCTAGGTTATATATTACACACAGAGATCACAATAGCGTGATGCATCAAATGAACACATGCACAAGAAAGACTGCAGGACCCGTGGTAAGTCAGATTGATTTCCCGGTTGCAATTCTTTTACCATGTCGTAGCTCAGTCGATTAACGCAAGGTTTGGGATCCTCTCCGACGTAGGTTCGAACCCTCGTCACGGTTTTTGTGGATTTGTTCATTAGGTTATATGTGATTTGTCAGTGGAGACTTTGTACTTCAATACCGTACAATTAAGGGATTGAGACGTTCAGTCCCCGACCACTAGTGGTTGGGCACCATTCCTTCCCCCCGTCCCATCCCCGATTGAGGTGGAAGGTAGAGCGACGGTCTGGCGTCGTGCAGGTCCGCGTTCAATCCCCGACGACCGTCCACCAGACCCACAGGTGAACAACCTCTGAGTCAATCAATTTTTTCCTCGTCTTTGCGGGTCGGGGAGAGCCCCGAGGTGGCCCCGACGGGGTACTTGTGTCCTGGTGAAGGAGTCCGTGTCCGTGGTGGGCTGTGGTGGTCCCGTGGTGGTCCGTGGTGGGCTGTGGTGGTCCCGTGGTGGTCCGTGGTGGGCTGTGGTGGTCCCGTGGTGGGCCGTGGTGGTCCGTGGTGGTCCGTGGTGGGCTGTGGTGGTCCCGTGGTGGTCCGTGGTGGGCTGTGGTGGTCCCGTGGTGGGCTGTGGTGGTCCCGTGGTGGGCCGTGGTGGTCCCGTGGTGGTCCGTGGTGGGCTGTGGTGGTCCCGTGGTGGGCCGTGGTGGTCCGTGGTGGTCCGTGGTGGGCTGTGGTGGTCCGTGGTGGTCCGTGGTGGGCTGTGGTGGTCCCGTGGTGGTCCGTGGTGGGCTGTGGTGGTCCCGTGGTGGTCCGTGGTGGGCTGTGGTGGTCCCGTGGTGGTCCGTGGTGGGCTGTGGTGGTCCCGTGGTGGGCCGTGGTGGTCCGTGGTGGTCCGTGGTGGGCCGTGGTGGGCCGTGGTGGTCCGTGGTGGGCCGTGGTGGGCCGTGGTGGGCCGTGGTGGGCCGTGGTGGTCCATGGTGGTCCGTGGTGGGCCGTGGTGGGCCGTGGTGGGCCGTGGTGGGCCGTGGTGGTCCATGGTGGGCCGTGGTGGTCCGTGGTGGTCCCGTGGTGGTCCGTGGTGGTCCGTGGTGGTCCGTGGTGGGCTGTGGTGGTCCCGTGGTGGGCCGTGGTGGTCCGTGGTGGGCCGTGGTGGGCCGTGGTGGGTCGTGGTGGGCCGTGGTGGGCCGTGGTGGTCCATGGTGGTCCGTGGTGGTCCGTGGTGGTCCCGTGGTGGTCCGTGGTGGTCCCGTGGTGGGCCGTGGTGGGCCGTGGTGGCCCGTGGTGGTCCCGTGGCGGGCCGTGGTGGGCCGTGGTAATCCATGGTGGGCCGTGGTGGTCCGTGGTGGTCCGTGGTGGGCCGTGGTAATCCATGGTGGGCCGTGGTGGTCCGTGGCGGGCCGTGGTGGGCCGTGGTAATCCATGGTGGGCCGTGGTAATCCATGGTGGTCCGTGGTGGTCCGTGGTGGTCCGTGGTGGTCCGTGGTGGTCCGTTGTGGTCCGTGGTGGTCCGTGGTGGGCCGTGGTGGTCCGTGGTGGGCCGTGGTGGGCCGTGGTGGGCCGTGGTGGTCCGTGGTGGTCCCGTGGAGGCCCGTGGTGGGCCGTGGTGGTCCGTGGTGGTCCCGTGGTGGGCCGTGGTGTCCCGTGGTGGGCCGTGGTGGTCCGTGGTGGGCCGTGGTGAGCCGTGGAGAGCCTTGGTGGGCCGTGGTGGGCCATGGTGGTCCCGTGGTGGGCCGTGGTCGGCCGTTGTGGAACGTGGTGGGCCATGGTGGTCCCGTGGTGGGCCATGGTGGTCCCGTGGTGGGCCGTGGTGTCCTGTGGTGGGCCGTGGTGTCCTGTGGTGGGCCGTGGTGTCCTGTGGTGGGCCGTGGTGGGCCGTGGTGGACCGTGGTGGTCCGTGGTGGGTCGTGGTGGTCCGTGGTGGGCCGTGGTGGGCCGTGGTGTCCCGTGGTGGGCCGTGGTGGGCCGTGGTGTCCCGTGGTGGTCCCGTGGTGGGCCGTGGAGGGCCGTGGTTGGCCGTGATGGGCCGTGGCGGGCCGTGGTGGGCCGTAGTGGTCCCGTGGTGTCCGGTGGTGTCCCGTGGTGGGCCGTGGAGGGCCGTGGTGGGCCGTGGTGTCCCGTGGTGGGCCGTGGAGGGCCGTGGTGGGCCGTGGAGGGCCTTGGCGGGCCGTGGTGGGCCGTGGCGGGCAGTGGTGGGCCGTAGTGGTCCCGTGGTGTCCGGTGGTGTCCCGTGGTGGGCCGTGGTGGTCCCGTGGTGGGCCGTGGTGGGCCGTGGTGGGCCGTGGAGGGCCGTGCTGGTCCGTGGTGGTAAGTGGTGGTCCCGTGGCGTCCTGTGGTGGTCCTTGGTGGGCCGTGGTGGGCCACATGTGCAGGCATGCCAGACCCAACCTGTCAACCTGTCCCGCGGCCATTTGGTGTTGTGAGGGTCCATAAGGGTAGGTGTTGTCACCTGGGGTGGGTGACACAGTCACCTGGGGTGGGTGACACAGTCACCTGGGGTGGGTGACACTGTCACTTGCGGTGGGTGACAGTCACCTGTGGTGGGTGACAGTCACCTGTGGTGGGTGACAGTCACGTGGTGGGTGACAGTCACCTGTGGTGGGTGACAGTCACCTGTGGTGGGTGACAGTCACCTGTGGTGGGTGACAGTCACCT
>WNGS01006015.1:36919-49261 GCA_020271785.1 Procambarus virginalis | reverse complement strand
TGGTTCATATAGCCTCGGCTATCACTTCCTTATGTCCGGTCGTGATGGTCAAGTGGTTTAAGGCGTCCCTGTACATACCAGTTGCGTTGCTCCTGGGAGTATGGGTTCGAGTCACTTCTGGGGTGTGAGTTTTTCAGTTGTATCTAGTCCTGGGGACCATTCAGGCTTGTTTGCATTTGTGTTCCTCACGTGTTGCCCCAAAAAATGAGGTGATGTTGAAAAATGCTATGCCCAAGATTACCATCCGAGTGCCGGCGGGGAAGTGGTTCATATAGCCTCGGCTATCACTTCCTTATGTCCGGTCGTGATGGTCAAGTGGTTTAAGGCGTCCCTGTACATACCGTTGCGTTGCACCTGGGAGTATGGGTTCGAGTCACTTCTGGGGTGTGAGTTTTCAGTTGTATCTAGTCCTGGGGACCATTCAGGCTTGTTTGCATTTGTGTTCCTCACGTGTTGCCCCAAAAAATGAGGTGATTGATAAAATGCTATGCCCAAGATTACCATCCGAGTGCCGGCGGGAAGTGGTTCATATAGCCTCGGCTATCACTTCCTTATGTCCGGTCGTGATGGTCAAGTGGTTTAAGGCGTCCCTGTACATACCAGTTGCGTTGCTCCTGGGAGTATGGGTTCGAGTCACTTCTGGGGTGTGAGTTTTCAGTTGTATCTAGTCCTGGGGACCATTCAGGCTGTTTGCATATATATATATATTATATATATATATATATATATATATATATATATATATATGAATGCAGAATAACCACATGTGAAAATAGAGAATGCTTAACACGTTTTCGGCTAATTCGCCTTCATCAGAGCAAAGTAGAATGAAGATCTACTGATGAAAGCGAACACATAGCGAGTAAGATATTGATTAGGAGAGAAACCCTGTTTTATTGCATATTCGACGTTTCAGCCGCATTAGAGCTGATGCGGAGTCTGATTAGAGCTAAAACAGCTCTAATGCGGCTGAAACGTCGAAATATGCAATAAAAAACAAGGTTCTCGCCTAATCAATGTCCTACTCGCTACTTTACGGAGATACAAATGGTTGATTGAAAATAAAGTATTTAATGTGCATTGCAATTAAATACGAGTTTGCATCATATATATCGTATATGTAGTGAATTCATTCAATACATGCGAGAGTGGGGCTTACTCCCGCCGTTGACCCGTTGAACCTCCTCCAGTCTCCGGCAATGTTCTGGCACAGAGAAAGCTCCAACGGGTAAACGGCGGGAGTAAGCCCCCGCTCTCGCATGTAGTGAACGAATTCACTACATATATTCAATCAAACAATCGTACCTCGTTAAAATAGCGAGTAATATATGATCATGAGAGATACCCTGTTTTATTGTATATTTCGACGTTTCAGCCGGATTAGAGCTGATGCGGAGGAGGCAACGGCACTTGTCTGATTAGAGCTAAAACCGCTATAATCCGGCTAAAACGTCGAAATATGCAATAAAACAGGGTTTCTCTCCTAATCAATATCTTACTCGCTAATTTAACGAGTTACGAATGGTTGATTGAAAATAATGTATTTAATGTGAATTTGCAATTAATTACGCGTATACATCAGATTTGTCGCATATGTAATGAATTAATAACAAAAAACTGACAATCCGTATCCAGGAGAGAACCCTGATTTTATTGCATATTTCGACGTTTCAGCCACATTAGAGCTGTTTTTGCAGTACATCTTCTTTCTGTAACATACACGGAAAATCTGGAACATTTTAGTTAATTCTAATGAAAATACATTGATTTGTGTGATTTGAACGAATAATGGACTATCTCGTCGTTTTTCCCACGTTTTTAAGGATTGCCAGTTTATTGTTATTATTCATTACATATGCAACAAATCTGATGTATACGCGTAATTAATTGCAAATTCACAATAAATACATTATTTTCAATCAACCTTTTGTATCTCGGTAAAGTAGCGAGTAGACATTGATTAGGAGAGAAACCTTGTTTTTATTGCATATTTCGACGTTTCAGCCGCATTAGAGCTGTTTTAGCTCGAATCAGACAAGTTCCATTGCCTCCTCCGCATCAGCTCTAATGCGGCTGAAACGTCGAAATATGCAATAAAAACAGGGTTTCTCTCCTAATCAATATCTTACTCGCTAATTTAACGAGGTACGAATGGTTGATTGAAATAATGTATTTAATGTGAATTTGCATCAATACGCGTATACATCTGATTTTCGCATGTGTGATGAATTAATAACAATAAACTGACAATCCGTATCCAAGGAGAGAAACCCTGGTTTTATTGCATATTCGACGTTTCAGCCGCTAGGCTGGACGGTAGAGCGACGGTCTCGCGTCATGCAGGTAGGCGTTCAATCCTCGACCGTCCAAGTGGTTGGAGCACCATTCCTTCCCCTCGTCCATCCTATATCCTTACCCTGACCCGTTCCCAGTGCTATATATCGTTATGACTTGGTGCTTTAACCCTGATAGTTCCCTTCCCTTCAGCCGCGTTAGAGCTGTTTTTGCAGTACATCTTCTTTTGTAACATACACGGAAAATCTGGAACATTATAGTTAATTCTAATGAAACACATTGATTTGTGTGATTTGGACGAATAATGGACTTCTCGTCGTATTCCCACGCTTTAAGGATTGCCAGTTTATTGTTATTAATTCATTACATATGCGAAATATCTGATGTATACGCGTAATTAATTGCAAATTCTCATTAAATACAATTTTTCAATCAACCATTCGTACCTCGTTTCAATAACGAGTAAAATATTGATTAGGAGAGAAACCTTGTTTTTATTGCATATTTCGACGTTTCAGCCAGATTAGAGTGGTTTTAGCTCTAACCAGACAAGTTGCCGTTGCCTCCTCCGCATCAGCTCTAATGCGGCTGAAACGACGAAATATGCAATAAAAACAGGGTTTCTCTCATGATCAATATATTACTCGCTATTTTACCGAGGTACGTTTGTTTGATTGAATATATGTAGTGAATTCGTTCACTACATGCGAGAGCGGGGGCTTTCTCACGCCGTTTACCCGTTGGAGCTTTCTCTGTGCAAGAACATTGCCAGAGACTGGAGGAGGTTCAACGGGTCAACGGCGGGAGTAAGCCCCCACTTTCGCATGTAGAGAACGAATTGACTAAATATACGATATATATGATGCAAACTCGTATTTAATTGCAAATGCACATTAAATACATTATTTTCAATCAGCCATTTGTATCTCGGTAAAGTAGCGAGTAGGACATTCATTTGGAGAGAAGCCTTGTTTTTATTGCATATTTCGACGTTTCAGCCGTATTAGAGCTGTTTTAGCTCTAATCAGACAAGTTGCCGTTGCCTCCTCAGCATCAGCTCTAATGCGGCTGAAACGTCGAAATATGCAATAAAAACAGGGTTTCTCTTCTAATCAATATCTTTGTCGCTATTGTAACGAGGAACGAATTGTTGATTGAAAATAATGTATTTAATGTGAATTTGCAATTAATTACGCGTATACATCAGATTTGTCGCATATTTAATGACTTAATAACAATAAACTGGAAATCCTTAAAAACGTGGGAAAAACGACGAGATAGATTTGTCGCATATGTAATGAAATAATAACAATAAACTGGCAATCCTTAAAAACGTGGGAAATACGACGAGATAGTCAATTATTCGTTCAAATCACACAAATCAATGTGTTTTCATTAGAATTAACTAAAATGTTCCAGATTTTTCGTGTATGTTACAGAAAGAAGATTATGTATGTTACAGAAAGCTGCAAAAGCAGCTCTAATGCGGTTGAAACGTCGAAATATGCAATAAAATCAGGGTTTCTCTCCTTGGATACGAATTGACTGTTTTTTGTTATTAATTCATTACATATGCGACAAATCTGATCGATACGCGTAATTAATTGCAAATTCACATTAAATACATTATTTAAATCAACCTTTTGTACCTCGTTACAATAGCGAGTAAGATATTGAATAAGATATTTAAGTTCAACTCCAAGTTCAACTCCAACAAGCGGCAGCTAGTCTTCCTCCCAGTTTCAATATCTCCCATGCAAGTAAGTTAATGCCCCCGTTCCTCGAAACGGAGGTTGATGTGTTCTTTACCACTTTTGAGACCCTTGCTGTTCAACTTAATTGGCCTGACGACCAATGGGCTACCCTTCTCCGAGTACATTTAACAGGTAGAGCAGCAGTCACACTCAGCACTTTGGCTTCGGAAAACGACTACACCACCCTGAAACAAGCTGTGTTGGACGCCTACCTTCTCTCCACCGAAAGCTATCGACGAAAGTTTCGTGACTACGTCAAGGCAAGTACCACCACCTTCTTAGAATTTGCTAACACCAAACGAAGATATTTCATGAAATGGCTGGAGGCAGCACATGTCTCTACTTTTTCAGATCTTGTCAACCTCATACTGGTTGAAGAATTTTTGAGACGTGTACCTCCTCCTGTCCGCCTATACTTAGCAGACAAGGAAGAGACGGAGTTAGTGAAGTGTGCGAAGTCAGCTGACACTTACAGCCTCATCCACCGGCTGACTCCAGATCCTACCAGCAAGAAGTCTTGGTACAGTTACGAGAAAGCGAGCCCAGATCAAGGTACCTCTCAACTGTACTGCAGGTATTGTCGATTATATGGACACACCATTGACAAATGTGTTAAGTCCCAATCTAAAGGTAACGTCGAACCCCCTAAGTCTAAAACTACTCACCCTAAGTCCGGTAAGCCTGTAATGAATGTTGGTGTTCATGCTAATGATCTCTCTCTCTTTACCAAGCATCTATATCCAGGAACTATCTCTACCCACGGTTCAGATTCAGAGGGACGTTTCGGACTTAAGATCCTAAGGGACACAGCGGCTCTACAATCGATCGTCTTGAAATCGGCTGTGCCCAACGTCACCTACACAGGAGAGACTGTGTTCATCACTGACCTTACTGCTACAACTCCTTATCCCCTTGCAAGAGTTTACCTGGATTGTCCCTTCGTGACCGGTGAAGTCCAAGTCGCCGTCAGGGAAAAGCCTTTTCCCATGCCTGGAGTGCAACTTCTCCTGGGCAACGACTTGGCAGAAAACCAACAACCAAACAACCTGATCATCAAGGACATATCCAAGGTAAGCAACTCTGTGGTGGATAACCCGATTTTTGAACATTTCCCAGTAAAGGTTCAAGAGAGTGATGAAGGTTCTCCTCCTGTTATGGTGACCACCCGTGCTCAAGCTGCACGCCCCAAGCCAGCCGACTCTACTGCTACCGCTGTCCCTCAGGACCCTTCGAAACTACCCCCTAACCTGACTGCGGTGGAGTTTCGTAAGTTACAGAGAGATGATCTTACATTGACACCATTATTCTTTCAGGCTGAAACCCAATCCGACAGTGTTCCTGGGTTCTTTATGGAGAACGAAATACTCTATCGCAGGTATAGACCCAGTAAACTGAAGGACGAGGACGATTGGGCAAACGTTGAACAACTAGTGATTCCCACCAGCCTGCGGCCCACGATTCTACACCTGGCCCACGGCGCTTTGTCACACTATGGGTTCAACAAGACTTACCATGGAATTCGACAAGACTACTACTGGCCAGGTATGGTAAACGACATCAAAACTTATGTCAAATTATGCCACGTGTGTCAGTTAGCCGGGAAACCGAACGTTTCCATTCCCAGAGCACCACTGATACCCATCCAGGTGCCTGAGGAACCGTTCCACAAACTCATTATCGACTGCGTTGGTCCTTTGCCTCGGACCAGTGCAGGCAACGCATATATCTTAACCATCCTGTGTCCTACCACCAGATTTCCGATAGCAGTTCCAGTAAAAAATATTACAGCTGCTACAGTGGTGAAGAATCTAATGAAAATCTTCACCCAGTATGGATTTCCGAGGGAGATTCAGAGCGACTGTGGTACCAACTTCACCAGTGATCTCTTCAAACGGACTCTGGAGGAGTTCAACATCAAACAGGTACTGTCCAGCCCCTATCATCCTGCTTCACAGGGTTCTCTCGAGCGTAGTCATCAAACCATCAAGGCACTCTTAAAAAAGTTCTGTAATGAGACCTCAAAGGATTGGGATAGGCAAATTGATCTCATCTTGTGTATTTTCAGAAGTCTTCCCAACGAGTCACTAGGAGTATCTCCTTATGAGATGCTCTACGGACGTAAGTGCCGTACACCTCTCAAGGCTTTCAAGGATTCTCTACGTGATGACACCTTCAGTGAGCATCAGAGTGTGCCCCAGTATCTTCAAAATCTCCGACACATTCTAGAGAGGGTCCATTCCTTTGCCAGCAACAACCTACAGAGAGCCCAGGAGAGGATGAAGACTCGTTACGACCGGCACTGTAAAGTAAGGAAGTTTACACCAGGAGACTTAGTGCTTGCCTATTTCCCTATCCCAGGTTCTCCTTTACAGAACAGGTTCTCAGGACCCTACCGTGTTAAGGAGTGCCGGAACAACTTTAACTACGTTCTCGAGACCCCCGATAGGCGGCGGAAGACCCAGCTGTGCCACATTAATTTACTCAAGCCCTACCATGGGGTTCCTCCCACTGTGTTAACCAATTTCACCTCATTTACAGGTCCATACAGCCACAGTGAGACCTTCCCTGCTTCTCCTTCCGAGAGCACTGACACTGAGACAGCGCTCTCTAACTCGGAAATCCTTACTAACCTTCAACATCATTTTCAGGACGATAATAGTGCTCCACTAATCAAACTCGTCAGAGAATATCAAGAGTTGTTTCGAGATGACCCCCAAGAGTGTACTGTAACTCGGCACGACATCCAACTGCTACCTGACACCCAGCCGATTCGCCAACCATTCTACCGAATCAGCCCGAGCAAAACGGAAGTCATGCGGGCTGAGGTACAGTAACTCTTGGACCATGGACTGGCTACCCCCTGTGAGTCCCCCTGGGCCTCACCATGCATCCTGGTACCCAAACCTCACGGCAAAATCCGTCTGTGTACGGATTATAGGAAGTTGAACCAGGTCACAGTGAAGGACGCCTACCCAATACCCAGGGTAGACGACATTCTGGATGCCATTGGTAATGCCCGCTACCTGTCTCGGGTAGACCTACTAAAGGGCTACTACCAGGTGAGTTTAACGGAGCGAGCTAAGGTATTGTCCGCCTTTATAACCCCGTTTGGTCTCTACAGGTACAATCGCCTTCCCTTTGGACTCTGCAATGCCCCAGCCACCTTTCAGAGAGCTGTCAACCGCGTCATCCAGGGCTTGGAAAACACCTATGCCTATTTGGACGACATCGTGATAGCATCCAACACCTGGAGCGAACACCTGCTCCAGCTACAACGATTGTTCTACAAGCTCCTGAAAACCGGCCTCACCATCAATTTGGGCAAGTCCACCTTCGCGAAAGGTAAAGTGCGGTACCTGGGTCATGTTATAGGGAGTGGCAGCCTGGCTCCGTTAAACATTCACATTCAAGCAATCCAACAGTATCTACAGCCTACTACCAGGAAGCAGCTCCTGCGCTTCCTTGGTCTTGCTTCCTATTACCGTAGGTTTGTGAAGAATTTTAGCACTGTTGCAACCCCATTAATCACCTTAACCAGTCCCAAGCAACGGTATAATTGGACGAGAGAGCAAACCGTTGCATTCGAACAACTCAAATTCCTCCTCTGTTCTAATCCCATTCTCGCCTCACCAGATATCAAGAAGCCTTTCATCCTCCATGTCGACGCCAGTGGTACCGGCATCGGAAGTGTCTTAATGTAGCAGCGAGGCGAGGAGGTTCTACCTGTCAGCTACTACAGTTGCAAGTTGAAGCCTCATCAGAAGAACTACAGTACTATAGAGAAGGAACTCCTGTCCATCGTCCTGAGCTTACAACACTTTGCACCATATCTGCACGGTGCTAGGTCCACTACCATCTATTCGGACCACAACCCTCTGAGATTCTTACATCAAGCCCAATTTAATAACCAACGTCTGCTGCGATGGGCTTTATATCTTCAAGGCTTCAATTTAAAGATCTGCTACATCAAGGGGCCTGATAACATCATCGCTGACGCCCTCTCCAGAGTGCATGAGGTAGAGGCAGCTCCACCTCCCACTCTACCTCCAGTAGACATGATTCACCCGAAACAGCAGGCTTCGGGGGAGAGTTGTGACGATAATCTCTTATCAGAGATTTAGCCTGCTATTTCTACGACTCGCTCCTGTCCTCATCAATATACAAGATACGTTTTGTAGTGGCTAAACGTATTATAAGATAGCCACACGTAGCAGCAACTCCCTCCTCCCCCCCACTCCAGCACCTGCTGCACCTGGTCGACGCGCCGAACCCTTCAACTGCCTAACTAGCGACTTGCGGCCATCCAGCTTCCTCATTGGCCGCCAACCAACATAAGAACATAAGAACATAAGAACAAAGGCAGCTGCAGAAGGCCTATTGGCCCATACGAGGCAGCTCCTATTTATAACCACCCAATCCCACTCATATACATGTCCAACCCATGCTTGAAACAATCGAGGGACCCCACCTCCACAATGTTACGCGGCAATTGGTTCCACAAATCAACAACCCTGTTACTGAACCAGTATTTACCCAAGTCTTTCCTAAATCTAAACTTATCCAATTTATACCCATTGTTTCGCGTTCTGTCCTGTGTTGATACTTTCAATACCCTATTAATATCCCCTTTGTTATGTCCATTCATCCACTTGTAAACCTCTATCATGTCACCCCTAACTCTTCGCCTTTCCAGTGAATGCAAATTAAGCTTTGTTAATCTTTCTTCATATGAAAGATTTCTAATTTGGGGAATTAACTTAGTCATCCTACGCTGGACACGTTCAAGTGAATTTATATCCATTCTATAATATGGCGACCAAAACTGAACTGCATAATCTAAATGGGGCCTAACCAGAGCAAGATATAGCTTGAGAACCACACCAGGTGTCTTGTTACTTACGCTGCGATTAATAAATCCGAGTGTCCTATTTGCCTTATTACGAACATTTATGCATTGATCCTTTTGTTTTAAATTCTTACTAATTATAACTCCCAGATCCCTTTCGCAATCCGACTTCGCAATCTCAACACCATCTAGCTCGTATCTTGTAACTCTATCATCATTACCTAGCCTCAGAACTTTACATTTATCAGCATTAAACTGCATCTGCCAGTCCTTTGACCATTTCAAAACCCTATCTAGATCAACTTGAAGTGATAGTGAGTCCTCCTCCGAATTAATTTCCCTACCGATTTTCGTATCATCGGCAAATTTGCAAATGTTGCTACTCAAACCTGAATCTAAATCATTTATATATATTATAAACAAGAGAGGTCCCAGGACAGAGCCTTGAGGTACTCCACTTACAACATTTTCCCACTCTGACTTGACTCCATTTATACTAACTCTCTGTTTCCTTTGGTATAGCCATGCCCTAATCCAGCTTAATATAGCACCCCCAATACCATGAGCCTCTATCTTTTTAATCAGTCTTTCATGTGGCACTGTATCGAAAGCTTTGCTAAAGTCAAGGTACACAACATCACAATCCTTACCACTATCAACTGCCTCAACTATGCTAGAATAAAAAGATAACAAATTTGTTAAACATGAACGGCCATTTATAAAACCATGTTGCGACTCAATTATTAATTTATGTTTTTCAAGATGAAGACGAATTTTATTTGCTATTATAGATTCGAGTAACTTTCCCACAATAGACGTTAAGCTAATTGGTCGATAGTTAGACGCAAGTGATCTATCTCCTTTCTTAAAAACTGGTATCACAATAGCAACTTTCCAAAACTGTGGCACTGTGCCTGACTCTATTGATTTATTAAATATGATTGACAGTGGGTCACAAAGCTCCTCTTTGCATTCTTTCAGCACTCTGGCAAACACTTCATCCGGCCCTGGGGATTTGTTTGGTTTGAGTTTTACTATTTGTTTAATAACATCCTCCCTGGTAACTGCTAAACTCGTCAACCTGTCCTCGTCCCCACCCACATAGACTTGTTGGGCTGAAGGCATATTGTTAAGTTCCTCTTTAGTAAATACAGATACAAAATATTTATTAAAAATACTACTCATCTCTTCATCACTATCTGTTATTTGACCTGTCTCAGTTTTTAATGGACCTATCCTTTCCCTAGTCTTAGTTCGATATAACTGAAAAAACCCTTTAGGATTTGTCTTTGCTTGCCCTGCTATACGAACTTCATAGTTTCTTTTTGCTTTCCTTATCTCTTTTTTAACATTTCTAACTAGTTGTACGAATTCCTGTTCTAAAGTGACCTCCCCATTTTTAATCCTCTTGTACCAAGCTCTCTTTTTACCTATAAGATTCTTCAAATTCTTTGTTATCCACTTTGGGTCATTAGTAATCGATCTATTCAATTTGTGTGGTATACTACGTTCCTGTGCTTTGTTTAGAATATTCTTAAATACGTTATAAATTGAATCTACATCGAAATCCCCATTTACATCACCCATCGCTGGGTTCATGTCTCGCTCCAAGACCGGCCCCCACCCCATACCCAAGACTTTCCAATCAATTTGACCCAAAAAATTTCTTAGGCTATTAAAATCAGCTTTTCGAAAATCTGGCACTTTAACAGAATTTTCTCCTACAGGTCTATTCCATTCTATGCCAAATCTGATTTCTTTGTGATCACTGTTCCCTAGCTTACTCCCTATTTCGATGTCATTAATTTGTGTTTCCCTGTTAGTTAACACTAAATCTAAAATATTATTTTCCCATAATATTTTATTATTAACACTCCACTCCGGCTCCTCGCCAATCACAAGACCTCGCCAGTTATTGTTGGAGTCCCTTGCGTTTCTGCCAGCCAGAATATTGTGTGCTCGCAAGCTATGAACTCCTAAGTGACTCACCTTGTGTGGTCAAATAGAGGTTTATAGTTAGTGCATATATTCCAGCATTCATATTTTATTTACTTTGTATGTCAATTCTCCTCCCCATTAACGTAATCTATTTTCATGTTTATGTATTTTTTTCCACTTGACATTTGTTACCATTAAGCCAAGATTTTGCATTTGTTTGAATTTGTGTTTTTTATTGTTATTAAAATCCAGTTTTTATTATTGTCTTTCGTATTTCCGACCTTACCACAGATTACCAATCACGCAGTCATTCTTTTTTTTTTCTCTTTTTTTTCCTTTTCTTTTTTTATATATTATATGTGGCCCAGCACTGACACCTGCTAGTTGGAAGACTGCAGACCAACATTTCCAACTCGTTACCGTCACACTATTAAATACGAGTTTGCATCATATATATCGTATATGTAGTGAATTCGTTCACTACATGCGAGAGAGGGGGCTTACTCCCGCCGTTTACCCGTTAGACCTCCTCCAGTCTCCGGCAATGTTCTGGCACAGAGAAAGCTTCAACGGGTAAACCGCGGAAATAAGCCTCCGCTCTCGCATGTAGTGAACGAATTCACTACATTTATTCAATCAACCAATCGTACCTGCGAATACTTGCAGAGAGCCAGAATTTGGCTCCAAAATATGGCTCAAGGTTCGAATTTGGGATGGTTGGGATATTTTGAAAACTTCAGGGTGGGTTTGGGCAAAATGTTACCCATCGCCGCTCTCAGTAATTGGTATATTTTCGGTATAAAATTCGTTATTTCAAACTGCGAATACGCGCAGAGAGCCAGAATTTGGCTCCAAAATGTTGCTGAAGCGACGAATTTGGGAAGTTTGGGATATTTTGAAAACTGCAGGGAGGGTTTGGGAAAAATGTGATCCATCGCCGCTATCAGTAATTGGCATATTTTCGTTATTAAATGTCGTAATTTCAAACTGCGAATACGTGCAGAGAGACAGAATTTGGCTCCAAAATATGGCTCAAGTGCCGAATTTGTGACGTTTGGGATATTTTAAAAACTGCGATTGGGGGCTTGGGCAAAATGTGACCCATCGCTGCTCTCAGTATATGGCATATTTTCGGTATAAAAATTCGTAATTTCAAACTGCGAATACGTGCCGAGAGCCAGAATTTGGCTCCAAAATACGGATCAAGCGTCGAACATAGGTTGTTTGGAATATTTTTAAAACTACAGGGAGGGTTTGGGCAAAATGCGATCCATCGCTGCTTTAAGTAATTGGCATATTTTGGTATAAAAATTCCTAATTTCAAACAGCGAATACGTGCAGAGAGCCAGAATTTAGCTCCAAAATATGACTCAAGGGTCGAATTTGGGATGTTTGTGATATATTTTAAAACTGCAGGGGGGGGGGGGGGTTGGGCAAAATGTGACCCATCGCCGCTCTCAGTAATAGGCATATTTTCGGTATAAAATATCGTAATTTCAAACGCGAATA
>WNGS01006012.1:22587-36507 GCA_020271785.1 Procambarus virginalis | reverse complement strand
ATAGAAACCTTAAAATCGTCTCCGTCGATGAGTGAAGGCGTTTTTAATTGACAAAAACATATGTACTGGGAATACCTAACTATCTAGAAACACATCCATGGCTACATGAACTCCTATTTCATAATATATATCCTAAATGAGCATCCTCATCATCAAGAGCTTATAGGACTAAAAAAACATTTTGATACATATATATACATATCTATTGAACTAATAGATCTCAATAAACTGAAATTAGACTTAGTAACACAACTGCCACACGCTTATGAATGCAAAGAAAATGCTGTTACAGATAAAGCAGATAATTGGTAAATTGGTAAAATAGTTATATTGGCAAACTTTCTGAATGTCGATATGGATTTCCATTGCTGGGGACCAGGAAGCTTACAAAGCTTATCTAGAGTCCCCCTAGGCACCTGTCTGATAAGTGCCTAATGGATAGGGAAAGTCTGATCTTTCCCAGGATGCAAACTACAACAGATGCCTAACTCCCACATCCTTATTTATTACTCGTCCAGAACAGGAATCGAACCCATTCAGGACCATTACATTGAGTAGACTGCACCGACCCGATGATTAACAAATAATACATTTATCTGTTTATTAAGTGTATAAAAAATGCCTTAACTCATAGATGAAACACTGAAGAGAAGGGAATTATCAGGGGGGGGGGAAGCTCCAAGCCAATATGACTATATATCACTTGGAAGGGGTCAGGATAAGGATTTGGGATGATATGGATGGGAAAAAATTAAAAACTGAAGCATATTTTACCTTTTCTAGAGGCGCCAATTGTGACTTCAAATCTTCAATCTGTGCGAGAATATCTCTCTCCTTCATGACCTGGTGCTGGTCAACGTTGAGGGCCATGTACAACTTGTTCACCAACTGGCGCACATCTCCCATGTCACTTAACTCTTCCTGTGTTTACAAAAAGGTTTGTCAGTCTCAGAGAAAAAGTACCTGTACACAAATTTAGTAAAGCACAATAACTTGATAAAATATGAGGACTTGATATAAACAAAATATGTGTTATTATCTGGTGTAATATGTATATCTAATTATGAATTATTGGTTAAAGATTAAACTGGTATACGACAGACCGAGTTCATAACCAAGTTAAGGAAGGGAAAATTACGGAGATGAGGATTTTTTTATATAGAAATACCATGGGAAGCATCTTGCATAAAAGACCATTCAAGACATGATGGGCTACATCTCGCAGAGGTGTCAAGAGGCTGTGGGCAAGTTTGTCCACGTCCAAAAGGAGAATATATTAACGCAACGAAGGAATCTGAGCTTAATTAGGGATGTTAGGAAGCAAAATAATGCAGCTGGGCCTAACACAACACCAGACAGCAGAGCGAGGTACCAGGCCAGGAACCAGTCTTCTGATAAGTTCACTATACCAGTGACGACACTATACCAGTGACGACACAATACCAGTGACGACACAATACCAGTGACGACACTATACCAGTGACGACACTACCAGTGACGACACAATACCAGTGACGACACTATACCAGTGACGACACTATACCAGTGACGACACAATACAAGTGACGACACAATACCAGTGACGACACAATACCAGTGACGACACTATACCAGTGACGACACTACCAGTGACGACACAATACCAGTGACGACACAATACCAGTGACGACACTATACCAGTGACGACACTACCAGTGACGATACAATACCAGTGACGACACAATACCAGTGACGACACTATACCAGTGACGACACTACCAGTGACGATACAATACCAGTGACGACACTATACCAGTGACGACACTATACCAGTGACGACACTACCAGTGACGACACTATACCAGTGACGACACTATACCAGTGACGACACTACCAGTGACGACACAATACCAGTGACGACACAATACCAGTGACGACACAATACCAGTGACGACACTATACCAGTGACGACACTACCAGTGACGACACAATACCAGTGACTACACTACCAGTGACGACACTATACCAGTGACGACACTATACCAGTGACGACACTACCAGTGACGACACAATACCAGTGACGACACTATACCAGTGACGACACTACCAGTGACGACACAATACCAGTGACGACACAATACCAGTGACGACACAATACCAGTGACGACACTATACCAGTGACGACACAATACCAGTGACGACACTATACCAGTGACGACACTATACCAGTGACGACACAATACCAGTGACGACACAATACCAGTGACGACACTATACCAGTGACGACACTACCAGTGACGACACAATACCAGTGACGACACTATACCAGTCACGACACTATACCAGTGACGACACAATACCAGTGACGACACAATACCAGTGACGACACAATACCAGTGACGACACTATACCAGTGACGACACTATACCAGTGACGACACTACCAGTGACGACACAATACCAGTGACGACACTATACCAGTGACGACACTATACCAGTGACGACACTACCAGTGACGATACAATACCAGTGACGACACTATACCAGTGACGACACTACCAGTGACGACACTATACCAGTGACGACACTACCAGTGACGACACTATACCAGTGACGACACTATACCAGTGACGACACTACCAGTGACGACACAATACCAGTGACGACACAATACCAGTGACGACACAATACCAGTGACGACACTACCAGTGACGACACAATACCAGTGACGACACTATACCACTGACGACACTACCAGTGACGACACTATACCAGTGACGACACTACCAGTGACGACACAATACCAGTGACGACACTATACCAGTGACGACACTACCAGTGACGACACAATACCAGTGACGACACAATACCAGTGACGACACTATACCAGTGACGACACAATAACAGTGACGACACTATACCAGTGACGACACTATACCAGTGACGACACTATACCAGTGACGACACTATACCAGTGACGACACTATACCAGTGACAACACTATACCAGTGACGACACTATACCAGTGACGACACTATACCAGTGACGACACTATACCAGTGACGACACTATACCAGTGACGACACTATACCAGTGACGACACTGTACCAGTGACGACACTATACCAGTGTCGACACTATACCAGTGTCGACACTATACCAGTGACGACACTGTACCAGTGACGACACTATACCAGTGACGACACTATACCAGTGACGACACTATACCAGTGATGACACTATACCAGTGACGACACTATACCAGTGACGACACTATACCAGTGACGACACTGTACCAGTGACGACAATATACCAGTGACGACACTATACCAGTGTCGACACTATACCAGTGACGACACTGTACCAGTGACGACAGAATACCAGTGACGACACTATACCAGTGACGACACTATACCAGTGACGACACTATACCAGTGACGACACTATACCAGTGACGACACTATACCAGTGACGACACCACCAGTGACGACACTATACCAGTGACGACACTATACCAGTGACGACACTATACCAGTGATGACACCACCAGTGATGACACCACCAGTGATGACACTATACCAGTGACGACACTATACCAGTGATGACACTATACCAGTGATGACACTATACCAGTGATGACACTATACCAGTGACGACACTATACCAGTGATGACACCACCAGTGATGACACCACCAGTGATGACACTATACCAGTGACGACACTATACCAGTGATGACACCACCAGTGATGACACCACCAGTGATGACACTATACCAGTGACGACACTATACCAGTGACGACACTATACCAGTGATGACACCACCAGTGATGACACCACCAGTGATGACACCACCAGTGACGACACTATACCAGTGACGACACTATACCAGTGACGACACTATACCAGTGACGACACTATACCAGTGACGACACCACCAGTGATGACACTATACCAGTGACGACACTATACCAGTGATGACACTATACCAGTGACGACACTATACCAGTGACGACACTATACCAGTGACGACACCACCAGTGACGACACTATACCAGTGATGACACCACCAGTGACGACACTATACCAGTGACGACACTATACCAGTGACGACACTATACCAGTGACGACACTATACCAGTGATGACACCACCAGTGATGACACCACCAGTGATGGCACCACCAGTGACGACACTATACCAGTGACGACACTATACCAGTGACGACACTATACCAGTGACGACACTATACCAGTGATGACACCACCAGTGACGACACTATACCAGTGACGACACTATACCAGTGACGACACTATACCAGTGACGACACTATACCAGTGACGACACTATACCAGTGACGACACTATACCAGTGACACCACCAGTGACGACACTATACCAGTGACGACACTATACCAGTGACGACACCAGTGACGACACTATACCAGTGACGACACTATACCAGTGACGACACTATACCAGTGACGACACTATACCAGTGACGACACTATACCAGTGACGACACTATACCAGTGACGACACTATACCAGTGACGACACTATACCAGTGACGACACTATACCAGTGATGACACCACCAGTGACGACACCACCAGTGATGACACCACCAGTGACGACACTATACCAGTGATGACACCACCAGTGACGACACTATACCAGTGACGACACTGTACCAGTGACGACACTATACCAGTGACGACACTATACCAGTGATGACACCACCAGTGACGACACTATACCAGTGACGACACTATACCAGTGACGACACTATACCAGTGACGACACTATACCAGTGACGACACTATACCAGTGACGACACTACCAGTGACGACACTATACCAGTGACGACACTATACCAGTGACGACACTATACCAGTGACGACACTATACCAGTGACGACACTACCAGTGACGACACTATACCAGTGACGACACTATACCAGTGACGACACTATACCAGTGACGACACTATACCAGTGACGACACTATACCAGTGACGACACCACCAGTGACGACACTATACCAGTGACGACACTATACCAGTGACGACATTATACCAGTGACGACACCACCAGTGACGACACAATACCAGTGACGACACAATACCAGTGACGACACTATACCAGTGACGACACCACCAGTGACGACACTATACCAGTGACGACACCACCAGTGACGACACTATACCAGTGACGACACCACCAGTGACGACACTATACCAGTGACGACACTATACCAGTGACGACACCACCAGTGACGACACTATACCAGTGACGACACTATACCAGTGACGACACCACCAGTGACGACACTATACCAGTGACGACACTATACCAGTGACGACACCACCAGTGACGACACTATACCAGTGACGACACTATACCAGTGACGACACCACCAGTGACGACACTATACCAGTGACGACACTATACCAGTGACGACACTATACCAGTGACGACACCACCAGTGACGACACAATACCAGTGACGACACTATACCAGTGACGACACCACCAGTGACGACACTATACCAGTGACGACACCACCAGTGACGACACTATACCAGTGACGACACCACCAGTGACACTATACCAGTGACGACACTATACCAGTGACGACACTATACCAGTGACGACACTATACCAGTGACGACACCACCAGTGACGACACTATACCAGTGACGACACTATACTAGTGACGACACCACCAGTGACGACACTATACCAGTGACGACACTATACCAGTGACGACACTATACCAGTGACGACACCACCAGTGACGACACTATACCAGTGACACCACCAGTGACGACACTATACCAGTGACGACACTACCAGTGACGACACTATACCAGTGACGACACTATACCAGTGACGACACTATACCAGTGACGACACCACCAGTGACGTCACTATACCAGTGACGACACCACCAGTGACGACACTATACCAGTGACGACACCACCAGTGACGACACTATATCAGTGACGACACTACCAGTGACGACACTATACCAGTGACGACACTATACCAGTGACGACACCACCAGTGACGACACTATACCAGTGACGACACCACCAGTGACGACACTATACCAGTGACGACACCACCAGTGACGACACTATACCAGTGACGACACTATACCAGTGACGACACTATACCAGTGACGACACTATACCAGTGACGACACTATACCGTTGCAACCCGTTCTCGCAAATTCGTATAGTCAATATTGACTTATTAAATACGTGCATAGGTGATATACTAAACATAATAGACACCCTTAAAAAGATTCATAGAAAACACCGACCTTACCTAACCTTGTTAGTATGTTAAGATAAGCATCTTATCGTTTCGTAATTACAATTATTACTTAACCTATACCTATAATAGGTTAAGTAACAATTGTAATTACGAAGCTATAAGATGCTTATCTTAACATACTAACAAGGTTAGGTAAGGTCGGTGTTTTCTATGAAGCTTTTTTAAGGGTGTTTATTATGTTTAGTATATCACCTGTGCACGTATTTATTAAGTCAGTATTGACTATACGAATTTGTGAGGACGGGTTGCGTCTCTGGCAACTGTCGCCTTGGAAGACTCTGCATGACAAACACACTCTTGTTTTGTCATGCAGTTTCATGACACTATATACAGTTTTCTGAAGTCTGGATTCTGATATATGCGGAACCTGAATAGTTTCTCTATATATACGGATATATATACGGAATCACAATATACGGACTCTGAATTGTGGATTCTCAAGCCAACCTCTGTAACACACTCAAGTATACTAAGTAACACACACAAGTATACTAAGTAACACACACAAGTATACTACGAGGACACATTCTGAAAACTTCAGCCCCGGCCGGAGACATCACACACGTGCGTGTTCAAAATTTATCTCGTTAAAAAAGATAATGTTTTGCCATTTTCCCAAATAATTTTGAAAGGCTCAATGACCACCAGAAACCGATGTTATAGCCAGTTATAAAATAAACAATTGCAGTAGTTATTTATTCCATCCCTTGCCGAGGTGATAACAGAGAAGCGTACATGTGAACACTTTCCTCAAGTCACTTGTAAGCTTGTACCAGGGGGCGCGCCAGGAGACCTACCAGAGTGAGCTTGTACCAGGGGGCGCGCCAGGAGACCTACCAGGGTGAGCTTGTACCAGGGGGCGCGCCAGGAGACCTACCAGAGTGAGCTTGTACCAGGGGGCGCGCCAGGAGACCTACCAGGGTGAGCTTGTGCTCGGGGGGCACCACCACCCGGTACGAGACGTCGTTAATCACGAGGTCGAAGTCGCTCATCAGAAGAGACTCGATGCTGTCGGAGGATGAGATCCGCACTCCATCTGCAGCACACCGAGGAGGGTAGAGGCAGACCGTCACATACTTACTCATTATTATGCTTCTAGATCATCTGGGCTCATTATACAATACAGTGTGGATCACATGACTACAATACATTATAGATCACATGACTACAATACATTGTTGACTACATGACTGCAATACATTGTAGATCACACGACTATAATTCATTGTAGTCATGTGATTAAATAGTCATGTATTTATAAACCATCTTTATTCACTTCGTTTATTATATAATTTCAATATTATTCATGCACGCAAAATAATGCATTAGAGTGTTGATAACGTAATGTATGGATATAAAAAGTTGCACGCGACTTTATAGGTTGATCACCTCGCCTGTGATGTCCAGCACGCCGCTGAGAGGGACGGGGCAGCAGGTGAGAGGGACGGGGCAGCAGGTGAGAGGGACGGGACAGCAGGTGAGAGGGACGGGGCAGCAGGTGAGAGGGACGGGGCAGCAGGTGAGAGGGACGAGACAGCAGGTGAGAGGGACGGGGCAGCAGGTGAGAGGGACGGGGCAGCAGGTGAGAGGGACGAGACAGCAGGTGAGAGGGACGGGGCAGCAGGTGAGAGGGACGGGGCAGCAGGTGAGAGGGACGGGACAGCAGGTGAGAGGGACGGGGCAGCAGGTGAGAGGGACGGGGCAGCAGGTGAGAGGGACGGGACAGCAGGCCAGAGGGACGGCCAGCAGGTCAGAGGGACGGGGCAGCAAGTGAGAGGGACGGGACAGCAAGTGAGAGGGACGGGCCAGCAAGTGAGAGGTACGGGACAGCAGGTGAGAGGGACGGGGCAGCAAGTGAGAGGGACGGGACAGCAGGCCAGAGGGACGGGCCAGCAGGTCAGAGGGACGGGCAGCAAGTGAGAGGGACGGGGCAGCAAGTGAGAGGGACGGGACAGCAAGTGAGAGGGACGGGACAGCAGGCCAGAGGGACGGGCCAGCAGGTCAGAGGGACGGGGCAGCAAGTGAGAGGGACGGGGCAGCAAGTGAGAGGGACGGGCCAGCAAGTGAGAGGTACGGGACAGCAGGTGAGAGGGACGGGGCAGCAAGTGAGAGGGACGGGACAGCAGGTCAGAGGGACGGGACAGCAGGTCAGAGGGACGAGCCAGCAGGTGAGAGGGACAGGCAGCAGGTGAGAGGGACAGGCAGCAGGTGAGAGGGACAGGCAGCAGGTGAGAGGGACAGGCAGCAGGTGAGAGGGACGGAAAGACTCACCCGTGGTCCTGAGCACTATACGGTCTATGCCGTGGTCCTCGTGAGAGAGCTGGTGGAGGAGGTCCTGTACAGTGTGGGTGACTGGCCGCAGCGTGAAGCGGCACAGATCTCTCCTGGAGGGCAGCGGCACAGTCAGCTGCGGTAGACCGTTACACACCGTCACCGTCACACCTGTAACATAACACACATGTTACACACCGTCACACCTGTAACACAACACACATGTTACACACCGTCACGCCTGTAACACAACACACATGTTACTCACCGTCACGCCTGTAACACAACACACATGTTACACACCGTCACACCTGTAACACAACACACACGTAACACACCGTCACGCCTGTAACACAACACACACGTAACACACCGTCTCGCCTGTAACACAACACACATCTTACACACCGTCACGCCTGTAACACAACACACCGTCTCGCCTGTAACACAACACACACGTAACACACCGTCACACCTGTAACACAACACACACGTAACACACCGTCTCGCCTGTAACACAACACACATCTTACACACCGTCACGCCTGTAACACAACACACACGTAACACACCGTCTCGCCTGTAACACAACACACACGTAACACACCGTCACACCTGTAACACAACACACACGTTACACACCGTCACACCTGTAACACAACACACACGTTACAGACCGTCACACCAGCGAGAGAGCCTCCAGGAAACACTTCACCCTTAGAGATAAACTTTACAAACACACTAACCAATCAACACATGACAAGCGATCTATGGAAAGCCAGCGAGCCAGTGTTGAGAAGTGCTTTTATACCATTAAACATTATTCCATTATAGCCATGATCCTTGAGCCTGTGATGGCAAGGATTATCTATATTCCAGTACTGTTAGATTCATTCCTCACCCCCCCCCCACTCTCCCTTCTCTCTTATAAGTCTACTCGACAATGGATTCAAATGCCAGAATTGATCAATTATACGTAGCACGAGGCTAACACTTAGCACGAGGCTAACACTTAGCACGAGGATAACGCTTATCACGAGGCTAACACTTAGCACGAGGCTAACGCTTAGCACGAGGCTAACACTTAGCACGAGGCTAACACTTAGCACGAGGCTAACACTTAGCACGAGGCTAACACTTAGCACGAGGCTAACGCTTAGCACGAGGCTAACGCTTAGCACGAGGCTAACACTTAGCACGAGGCTAACACTTAGCACGAGGCTAACACTTAGCACGAGGCTAACACTTAGCACGAGGCTAACACGTAGCACGAGGCTAACACTTAGCACGAGGCTAACACTTAGCACGAGGCTAACACGTAGCACGAGGCTAACACTTAGCACGAGGCTAACACTTAGCACGAGGCTAACACTTAGCACGAGGCTAACACTTAGCACGAGGCTAACACGTAGCACGAGGCTTACACTTAGCACGAGGCTAACACTTAGCACGAGGCTAACACGTAGCACGAGGCTTACACTTAGCACGAGGCTTACACTTAGCACGAGGCTTACACTTAGCACGAGGCTAACACTTAGCACGAGGCTAACACTTAGCACGAGGCTAACACTTAGCACGAGGCTAACACTTAGCACGAGGTTAACACTTAGCACGAGGCTAACACTTAGCACGAGGTTAACACTTAGCACGAGGTTAACACTTAGCACGAGGTTAACACTTAGCACGAGGTTAACACTTAGCACGAGGTTAACACTTAGCACGAGGCTAACACTTAGCACGAGGCTAACACTTAGCACGAGGCTAACACTTAGCACGAGGCTAACACGTAACACGAGGCTAACACTTAGCACGAGGCTAACACTTAGCACGAGGCTAACACTTAGCACGAGGCTAACACGTAGCACGAGGCTAACACTTAGCACGAGGCTAACACTTAGCACGAGGTTAACACTTAGCACGAGGTAACACTTAGCACGAGGTTAACACGTAGCACGAGGCTAACACGGTGCACGAGGCTAACACGTAGCACGAGGCTAACACTTAGCACGAGGTTAACACTTAGCACGAGGTTAACACTTAGCACGAGGTTAACACTTAGCACGAGGCTAACACTTAGCACGAGGCTAACACTTAGCACGAGGCTAACACGTAGCACGAGGCTAACACGTAACACGAGGCTAACACTTAGCACGAGGCTAACACGTAGCACGAGGCTAACACTTAGCACGAGGCTAACACGTAACACGAGGCTAACACGTAACACGAGGCTAACACTTAGCACGAGGTAACACTTAGCACGAGGTTAACACTTAGCACGAGGCTAACACGGTGCACGAGGCTAACACTTAGCACGAGGCTAACACGTAGCACGAGGCTAACACGTAACACGAGGCTAACACTTAGCACGAGGCTAACACGTAGCACGAGGCTAACACTTAGCACGAGGCTAACACGTAACACGAGGCTAACACTTAGTACGAGGCTAACACTTAGCACGAGGCTAACACGTAACACGAGGCTAACACGTAACACGAGGCTAACACTTAGCACGAGGCTAACACGTAGCACGAGGCTAACACGTAGCACGAGGCTAACACGTAGCACGAGGCTAACACGTAGCACGAGGCTAACACGTAGCACGAGGCTAACACTTAGCACGAGGCTAACACGTAGCACGAGGCTAACACGGTGCACGAGGCTAACACATAGCACGAGGCTAACACGTAGCACGAGGCTAACACTTAGCACGAGGCTAACACGTAGCACGAGGCTAACACTTAGCACGAGGCTAACACTTAGCACGAGGCTAACACTTAGCACGAGGCTAACACGTAGCACGAGGCTAACACTTAGTACGAGGCTAACACGTAGCACGAGGCTAACACTTAGCACGAGGCTAACACTTAGCACGAGGCTAACACGTAGCACGAGGCTAACACTTAGTACGAGGCTAACACGTAGCACGAGGCTAACACTTAGCACGAGGCTAACACTTAGCACGAGGCTAACACGTAACACGAGGCTAACACGTAGCACGAGGCCTGGAGTTAGTCCTCACTGCGCCGTAGACACTGATAGTCCAGTACGATATGATAGAAAATGGAGTTTTCCCTGTGACTAACTATGATAATATGGAGTCAGTAGGTCACAGTAACGCGGCTATGATAACACAGCTCTCTAATCTCTTAATGATGAAAGCGCAGTTTTCGGTTCTGTAGGTTTAATGTTTACTATAATAACAAATAGTTCAGTAACTCCAACGCTCACAATATCATTATTATTATTATTAATAAGTCACTATGCCGTGTCGGGCGCTGTGCTAGGCTTGCGGCCACGCATGCAAAACTTCCCAGTTTCTACGGCAAACTCGATGATTTCATTCACACTTAAATATGTTTTGGTTTATTTTCAAGGTTTTATAAGTTGTTTACAAAATTTTCTATATACAAAGAGAAGTCAAAGGCAGGTAGAGAAAGAATTGTATGTACTAGGAAAGAATTGTAGGCACTGTATGTACTAGCCTTATCTATAACTCCTCACTATCTGTACAATCACTTGTATGTATGTACCTTACCTAAATAAACATTTTGATTTTGATTGTGATAATTACTAACAGTAAATTAATGGAGTTGCTCCGTTGTGTTGACAACTGCCGCCTCCTGTACACATAATTTAACCCGGTGATGAGGCACAAACTACACCAGGATGCTGGGACAGGAAGCCGTGTGGTTCCTACCCCAATCTTCACTGCGTCTTGCGTCTTGGCGTAACGCGCGAAACTTATCTTGCAGGGTTGGCTGGACAATGGAACGAGCAGTCAGTCAAATAGTTTTCTGATGTGTTTTGGTTTGGAGACCATTCAAGCTTTATGTACACGTGATGCTCATCTGATATCTCTATGGCTTATTTGGGTATTTAATTCCACCTGTGTGCACGTGCCCTCTTGTGTCTATCAGGAATTGATATGGTAAATAATAAACTGAAATATTTACTTTATCAATTTCTCTGAGAATCTTGTATGTGTGATCATGTCTCCCCTAACACTTCTGTCTTTTCAGGACGTGAGTTTTAGTTCCGTAATCTCTCCTCGTAGCCATACCCCTCAGCTCGGGCACTAGTCTGGTGGCATACTCTGAACTTTCTCCAATTTAATCTTGTGCTTGACGACATAAGGATCCATGCTGGAGCTGCATACTCCAGGATTGGTCTGACATATGTGGCATACAAGCTTCTGAATTATTCTGTACCAAAGTTCTAAAGGCTGTTCTTCTGTTGGCCAACCTGGCATATGCCGCTGATGTCTCGTCTTGATGTGGGCTTCAGGGTACAGGTCTGGCGTGATATCTGCTATAATGTCTTTTTCTCACTCTTCTATTCTGAAGAATGTGCGTGTGAGAGTGCGTTCGTGTGTGAGGGTGTGTGCGTGTGAGGGTGTGTGCGTGTGAGAGTGTGTACGTGTGTGGGTGTGAGGGTGTGGCGAGTGAGTGTGTACGTGGGTGGGGTGGTGAGCGTGTACATGGGTGGGTGTGTGAGTGTATACGTGTGTGGGGGTGTGAGGGTGTGTGCGTGTGAGTGTAACGTGTGAGGGTGTGTGCGTGTGTACGTGTGAGGGTGTGTGCGTGTGAGGTGGGCGACTGTGAGTGTGTGTACGTGTGAGGGTGTGTGCGTTTGTGCGTGTGAGGGTGTGTGCGTGTGAGGTTGTTTCATCTAATTGTGTTTGCGGGGGTTGAGCTCTTCTCTTTCTGCCCGCCTCCAACCGTCAATCAACTGTTTACTAACTACTATTTTTTTTCCCCACACCACACATCACACACACACACACACACACACACACACACCACACACACACACACACTTCCATCCAAAGGGAAGGTGGGAATGTTACATTGGAGAAGGAAATGCTCTGTACCTGAAACTTTGCAGACATACTGAAAAAGAGCTCAGAAGGTATGGACACAGTGAGGAAGGTAGCCCACGCAAGCACCACCTCACAGAAGCAGCAAGGTGCACCACTCACTCACTGCTGCGAGAGAAAAAGATCAGTGGTAGTTTGTAGGCATCAAAGAACATTGAAGGATCCAACAGGCAAGATGGAATAGCAAGGATAGAGGCAGTAACAGGGGCTACTGAAGGGGTTTCACAGATGGAAGGGGCTGAAAGAACATGTGAGAAGGTTTTCAGTGTTGGGCTGGTACAAAGGACGAAACCGACATGTAAGGTGGTGTGTTTACAAACGAAACCACGAAGGAGGATATTCTCGAAAGGAAGAGTCGACTGCAACATGTGGAGGGATACAAGAAAGTATTCCTGCAGAGGGACAGGACGAAGGAGAGAGCCAGGGCAGCAGGGCAAGGAGGAAGCGCAGGGAGAGAGG
>WNGS01006009.1:0-49037 GCA_020271785.1 Procambarus virginalis | reverse complement strand
AAGGTTAACACTTATGTGATGAATGCAGCAAAGCACTTTTAAGGCTGAATGCAGCAGTGCAACTTTCATGCGTATCTTCACTTGGGATTCTTTTAGTTTCTTATGAAGGCTTTTTATTGCAACAGCTCAAGAAGGTCCTGCTGAGTATGAACTTCACACATTTGAAGAACAATCTGGGATCCCCCTCCAGCTGTTGGCAATACAGCACCCTAAAACAGGAGATACTAAATATAATAAAAATACTAAGATATTTTCATTACTTATCATTTTAATGCATCATTACTGATAATTCATGATGTTTTAACATTAAATGACACACTAAATAATTTTTTAAAGGACTTAATAACAGACATTAATCACAAAAATTAACTGATGCAATAACATTTGGCCCTCAATCTACACAATTTTTTTAATGCAAATTAGCACCTCTGAATATATTTTCAACAAAATTTTAAACTGTATAAGGATAGGTTTTTATATATTTTCAATGCAATTTCAAAACTGTATACAAATTATTACAATAGATTTGTGCAACCGAGTTCCTGTTTTGATGTTTAGTGCCCAATATCATTGACACCTTGTGACTTCTCATAAGAATCATGTGTTTTACTAAATTTTACATTACTGTATTTGTGGTGGGAAAGTAGAGGGGAGTATTAATTGGAACTCAATATCTTCGACTAGGACACAAACAAGACTACACTTAGAACATCTAGTGGCTCATAACAATTAAGGAATAAAGCTCTGATAAGTGTTTTACTAAATGAATGAAAAAATATAGCAGTGAATGCAGATGAAAAGCTCCTTTCTGAGCAGGTCAGTTAGTTGGTCCATTAAGCAATGTCCTGATCTTCACAAGGACAGGACCAGACACAGTCAGGTTAGCATGACATTAACTGCTCAGCAGAGCCAGGCTCTTTTTATATATCCCTGCTGGGTCATACTGGGGAAAATGAGACAGTGGAGAAAAACTATCACGCCTGGAATAACGTTCTAGAAAGTTCATTCATCAATACACAACCCCCTCCAAATGCTACTTGGTCTCATCAAGGAGATTAAGTATTACTGCAGATCGAAATAAACAGCTACTACAGAAGCAGAAAACAAGGCTGGCAAAGAACCTAACCCCTCCAGCCAAACGCCACTCAGCATATGGCTGAGAGAAGAGCTCCTGGCAGGCAAGGAACTCAAGTCACATTACCCAGATGGATACATGTGCTAATTTCACTCAACTAGTAGGACAACACAGGATCTGTCGGAAATTCCTGACAACATTAGTAAATTCTAATACAATATGCAGAAAATAATATTACTGCTGTTTTGAATTCATCTAAAATTAAATTAATATTTTAATTACTCATTTAGAGAAAAATGTATTTGTGATAATTTCCTCTAGAAAATTAGATTTATTTGTCATGTAGCAGAAATCTATTTAATACCCCATAGAATTAATCAATAAATACTTAATTCATCAGTCTCAGGACTGAAATTAACAAATTACACTTTACTAAATTATTGGTTATCAAGTGAATAAACTCCTCCTTCCAATTATTAACCCTTAAACTGCGCATGGCGTATATATATATACGCCCTGAGTAACATGTCCCACGGTGCGCATGGCGTATATATACGCCATAGGGTGCCAGGCCCGATTCAAATGGCCCGTGGCTACATGGGGTTCACATTAGCTTCCTGAGGGCTCTTGTAAACAGACGCCATTTATTACAAAAATCGTGGGCAATACTCTCAGGTGTGAGAGGCACAGTACTGTTGGAGCAACCAAGGCTGGCGCACGTAGCATGAGCGAACAGCACTGCTGTTCAGCTTGTGACCACAGCATCGCCGAAAAATGTCAAAATAAACACATAATTGTTATTATTTAGCGATGACAATATTACAGATGACCCCTGACTGTGATATAAATAACCAGGGTTGTGATAATAGCAGGATTGTTGTAATAATTAGCGCTGTGGGAGGAGTGATGCTGAGAGACAGAGGGAGACAGCATCGCTTACTGACTGTGTGGCCACCTGTTATTGTTTGCATTCACCATACCAGCTCAGTGGTTCTCTATGGTGAACACAAATGTAGATACTTATATATAATGTGTGTATTAGTGTAATAACAGCAAAAGGATTATGTTGGGAGGAGTCATTTGGGTGACGGAGGTGACGTCGTCTGCACGATTTGTCTAGCTGTTTAGAGAGTGGCCACTATGCTCTTTAGGCGCACTACAAGCTTAGGTGTACAGTTACTGTGCATAAAACATGTAGATACTTATATATAATATGTGTATATAGGGTAATAACACTGCAAACAGTAGTGTTGGGGGAGAAAGTTTAGTGTGTGACCTTGAATGAGTGAGGGAGCCGCCAGCTGTGTATAGCGACGACTCTTAGTGCCTGAACTAACTATATCAGCTTAGCTGTACAGTTGTGGTGAACAAAATATATACATACTTATATATAACGTCTGTATATAGTGTAATAACACCACAAATGGTATTGTTGGGGGAGAAAGTTTAGTGCGTGTGTTGAGGGAGTGGCAGCGAGTGGCTGGCTGGTGTCTGGCGGTAACTCTTCGTTGCTTTTTGACTCTCAATACCAACTTAGTGGTTCGTTATGGTGACCAAAATATGCAGATACTTATATATAACCTGTGTATAGAGTGTAATAGCAGCAAAACTATTTGTTTATTGTTTTATGAACATAATAATTGAATCACTAATATGCACACCATACCTTTGAGTATAGCGATTATTCACCACTTTTATTATATAAATATATTACAATACACACTATTGAATAATATTACTGCAAAAAAACTAAGAAAAAATCAATCGGAGACATTGAAACAATTAGGTAATAATATCTTTGTGGCAACTCCCATCTGTCAGCGCGGGTGACGCTGACCGGCCCTGACGACCGCTCTGTCAACGCCCACTTTTTGCCAGACTTCCTCGGTCAATTGCCCTCAAAATATGTCACCTACGATTTTTTTTATTTTTCCCGTGCTCAGGGGACACAAATTAACATGTTTAGAAGACGAAAAAAAAATGTGGATTTTTTTTACTTGCGCACAGGGGTGTAAATGTCCTCAGGACCCCTGAGCAGTGGAAGGGTTAATAAAACTCAAAGAGAACGAGGAGGAGTAACCATTATCATTGCACATCAAGTATTCCAAGCTAATACACGTAAATTTTCTCTGTGTTGCTGGATTGGCATCGTCTGCATTTGAAATAATAAATACCTAAATTGACGGACGTATTCGACAACAGGCAAGTGCTTAATTTTTCATCATAACCTAGTTCTTAGCTAACCAATCTAAGTTATTATAGGTTTTGATGGTTACATGGCATAGCCCCAGGCCCAAAAGGGTTAGTTTCATAATTCTAGTAAACTGAGTCATTAATTATGCCACAAAATTAGAATAATAATTAGTGTAGTCACACACAGAAATCACATTAACGTGATATATATGGATGCGAAAATCCACTGGGACTATAGGTGTACTCACCTAGTTGTGTTTGCGGGGGTTGAGCTCTGGCTCTTTGGTCCCGCCTCTCAACTGTCAGTCAACTGGTGTACAGATTCCTGAGCCTATTGGGCTCTATCATATCTACATTTGAAACTGTGTATGGAGTCAGCCTCCATCACAACACTACTTAATGCCAATTTTGTTAATTTTTTTGTTAATTTTAGCATTTGTTAACTACCGTGACACTGAAAAAATTCTTTCTAACATCTCTGTGGCTCATCTGGGTACTAAGTTTCCACCTGTGTCCCCTTCCACCCGCGCTAAAGAGTTTGTCTTTGTCCACCTTGTCAATTCCCCTGAGAATTTTGTAGGTGGTTATCATGTCTCCCCAGCAGCTGTAGTAAACTGAGGCAGGTCGGCCTCGTGACCGGGAACTACGTGCTCAGTCGACCCGAACGTGTACAAACAAATATCGGAAGTCGACGACACTATCGGATGTTGAGTCGCATTTTTTTATGAAATTTATATCGTAACTCAAAATTATTGTAAGTAGGGGCATTCGTATGTCAAGGTGCCACTGTATCATGTTAATGTGATTTTTGTGTGTTTCTGAAGTTGGGGCATAAGGTGTGGGACCACTCTGCCCTTCCACTCTAGTGCTTGTGGGTCACGTAAAAGTTGGGGCATAAGGTGTGGGACCACTCTGCCCTTCCACTTGAGTGCTTGTGGGTCACGTAAAAACTTGAAATGGCTTCAGTAGGGGCCTCCAGACTTCCTGTGATTTCAGTAGAAAATCAGTTGTATGACTTTTACAAGTCAGCAGTGGTCTAGTGGTAGAGTCCACAACGAGCAATGCCAGGGTCGTGGGCTCGTAGGTTCTCACCCACCTATAGTAATAGTGGATTTTCTCAATTATTGTAGTTGTACATACGGTAGCAACATTGAAATATCTCGGCAGGCTGGAGTTGGGACAACACTTGGTGAAGAACTGCCATTCATGTTGAGGCGGCATCACTAAAGCTATGCCGCCATTACAGCAGGGTCCACTCACCTATTCTACACCGGTTCCATAATGATTGTCGAAGCCTTCTAGTCAGATAAGAAGACTATAATTCACATATACTAACAATATAAACTAACCTTTTAATTATGGTTCAGTAAATTAATAAAGTTAACCATTTAATTATGGTATAACTAAACTTAATAATTATAACCCCTCCAATTTGTGTGGAAGGAATTTTACTGGCAATATTAAATTAAACACAGTCCACTCCTAAGTTATAAATAAGCAATAAATACAATTAAAATACAGTACAGTCCATTACAAATTAATCGAGAATTAAATCAATCACCGGTAGATTTCCCACCTGATCCTATTGGGTCTGTATGAATGAAACCAGATGTTCCCTCACAAATGCCACATTAATACCAGAAAACCTCCAGTCACTCAAGCACCAGAGACCTATAATACATGTAGTCACTTCCCCCCCAAAAAAGAATATGGGACTGCCCACCAATCAGGAGAAAAACAGAACAAAGTACTATAGGTTCAAAGAACAAAATTCAGTACTAACACAATATTAGTTCCTGAGCAGGAACAACATATCCTACCTTGCTTGACACACAAGGAGGAGGATTGAGAAAACCTTTGAAACAACACTCATGGGGATAATTAATTGAATGCAAGGTGAGCAAGTGGAGACATCATCTGAATGAGTACCAGCTGTTATTCATAAAAAAAGAAAGACAAGATATGTGTGCATTAAGCCCAGACTGGTTGAAAAACTTTCTAGTCTTGAAAAATCCCTGTACCACTGAGAAGAGCCAGACTGCAATCAAAGAGAAATAGTTATGCAAGGAAAATAGAATGGTACACACCTTACATCTCCCAGATGAAGAAATGATCACCATTACACATTGTACAAGAACAGCAATGTCCAAGAGCAAAACACTTGGGGAATATGAATGAAGTGGTATAGGTTCACAGAGGTAAGCCACTACTGTGCACACCAACACCGAATTAAAACCACTCGCATGACAAAATACTACATATTAGGAGCATATATAAAGAAATTACACTAACATGATATATATCAATGAGAAAATCAAATGGAGCTCTTAGGTGACTCAAACTTGTAACCAAGGGACTTCCAGCCACTTAACTTACCACTGAACCACCCTGACTTGCTAAAAGTTATACAACCAGGATTCTACTGAAACTGCAAAGTTTGCAGGCTTCTACTGAAGTCAGTCAAAGTTTTATGTATAATTCCAAAGCACAAGCTGTAGGCAATATAGTTCATCCATGGTACGTTCCAACTTCAGATACTGGCTTCACTAAATTACTAGACTGGCTTCAGTAGAAGCCTCCATACTTCCTGTGGATTAAGGAGAATCCCAGTTGTGTAACTTTTAGCAAGTCAGGGTGGTCCAGTGGTAATGTGAGCGCTTGGAGTCCCTTGAATGTGGGTTCGAGTGACCTCAGAGCTCCATTTGATTTTCTTTAGAAGCTTAGATAAAATATACAGACTCAACATTGTAGTGAAGCCACCCTTTATAATATGCTTTGTCCTGCTGATACGTAGACATTTGAAACTCCTGCTAAGGCAGCAGCTGGCATGTTTATGATGGGTGAACTGTTCCCTTCTAAATAGGTAAACAATGCATATATAAACTCTGAAATACATTTTGTGGTTGGAAAACATCAAAATATAAGTGTTAAATATAAAAATTCAATCTGAACTTCTATAAGGAGTTATAAGCAGTTACTTCTATTTGGCAGGAAGGGATGAATGCAAGGTGGAGTTGGCCAATGTGTGGGAAGTGGTGATACATAAAGGGCATCAGCAGTGGGCTTACATCTTTATTATATGTAAATTGTGGTATATTTGTACTTACTATAGAGTAGTGCATGATCTTAAAGTGTAAAGGATTTATAAAACTATTATAAATGTCCCAGCTAACCCTGGCAATGTTTTGATTTCAACCCTTGTGTTTTGATTACTTTAATCTCTTCGTGGAGGCTTGATATGCCAACCCACCTGCAGATATAGAGAATCCCCGCGTGTAATATAACTTGCCTGCATCTATGTCCATGTAACCAATCCATTACTACAGTTTTCATTGTAAACCACATATAAGTTAAATTTTAAAGCTCAAATAAAAATATTACAAATTTCTCCTAACATTACTTTTATCTTGTCTATTGTGTTAATTTCTAAATTGATTCTAGCAGTGAGAAGGATGAGTTCTCCCAGGAGGACATGTTTCATTAGGTACAATATTTTCTTACTGTTAGTCATTTGATAGCACTGTCCAGTATTCCTATGGTGGACCCAACATTCTCACACAAGCATTGTTCTATGTAATTAACATAGTCAGGCAGTGACCAAAAAAAAGCTTGTGCCTTACACAATTTTCAATCTTGTGCCCTTACAACATTTCATAACAACAATACAGTATTCAAAACAAACTTAAATAATTGAATACAGTAACTATACTGAATACAGTATACTGTAACTGTATACTGTATAAATACAGTAACTGAAAACTGGTCCAATGTAAACACTTCAAATTAACCTTAAACCGCGCATATCATATATAAATGATATGACAAAACCGAAATCGCGCACATCATTATATATGATTTCGTGTCTAGCGCTATAATTTAAACACCCGCCTGGGATAGGGGCAGCTATAGTACAGCCACGACTGATAGTTGCCAGATCCCACCTAGAAAAAAAATCCAGCCCAACATTCTTGAGAGTGAGAACGTCAGTATTGTGCCAGCCACCAAGGCTGGCGCACGCAGCACGAGCTCACAGCACCGCTGTTCAGCTTGTGACCACAGCATCGCCTACAAATGCCAAAATATAAGTGATACTGCTATTATTTAGCAGTGATAGTATTACTGAAGCCCCCTGAATTTGATAAAACTGACCAGGATTCTGATAACAGCTGATTGTGGAGATATTTAGCGCTGTGCTCGATGGAGGGAGGAGTACGGCTGTGGAGGGAGGATTGTGGCGTTGTCTTCTGACTGTGTGTGGCCACCATTTATTGACTGCACTCACCATACCAGCTTAGTGGTTCGCTATGGTGAACACAAATGTAGATACTTACATATAACGTGTGTATAGTGTGAGATAACAGCGAGAGGAGTAGGTTGGGAGCCGCCATTTTGGTGAGAGGAGCGTCGTCTGCAGGAATTATCGTGTTGTTTACCTGTGACCACAAAGGGTCTTTGGGCACCATACCAGCTTATTTGTACAAGTATGGTGAATAAAACAGGTAGATACTTATATATAATGTGTGTATATAGCATAATAACACCACAACCAATATTGTTGGAGGAGAAATATTAGTGCGTGTGGCCTTGAGGGTGGCCGCCGATCAGCTGACTGTGGAGTAGCTACGTCTTTGTGCGTTTACTCACCATACAAGCTTAGATGTACAGTTATGGTGAACAAAACATGTAAATACGTATATATAACGTCTGTGTATAGTGAATAAATGCAAAAACAGTATTGTGGGAGGTAAATGAGGGTGAGTGAGGTGGTGTTGAGGGAGGGCGTGGCAGTGAGTGGCTCGCTGGTGTGTGGCGGCCACTCCTCGTTGCTTTTTGACTCACAAGACCAACTAGTAGTTCGTTATGGTGAACAAAACATGCAGATACTTATATATAACCTGTGTATATAGTGTAACAACAGCAAAACTATTGTTATTGTTTTATGAACATAATAATTGAATCACTTATATGCACACCATAATTTTGAGTACAGCGATGGTTCACACATTTTATAATATAAATATACCACAATTCACTGTATGGAATAATATTACTGCAAAAAAACTAAGAAAAATCAATCAGAGACATTGAAATAATTAGGAAATAATATTTTGTGGCAACTGCCGTCTGACAGCTCGGGCGGAGTAGACCTCGTCTGGCGAAGGCTCTGCCAACGCCCCTTTTTTGCCACACTTCCCTACCCTACTGCGGCTAAAATATGCTACCTACGATTTTGTTATTTTTTCCGTGATCAGGGAACAAAAATAAACAATTCTATAAGACGAAAGAATTTTTGGATTTTTTTTTTTGTTGCGCCTGTGGGTGTGAATTCCATTGGGCCCCTAGCGGTTGAGGGTTAACCAGCAGCCAGGAAGTTCAAGAACTGACTGTTGGATCCACTTTAGTCAGTGGATCCTAAAGTGGTCATGGTGCTGTCCCCTAGTGGTAATCACAGGGGCTGATTAGGCAACCCAATGGTAGTTAACGAGAAATTTTATTGAGTCACATGATATCAAGTTAGGCTTTGGGAGGAACCTTTAGCTTTTATGGATTATTATGTTAATTTTTAGGTTGGAATTATTAATTTCTCTAATAACTCCTTCAGCACATGTGTGATCCTGTGGGGAGGGTTGAAAATAACTTTGTGGACATTGTATGTCAATCCTATCTGATTGTATGCAATACATGCCCATGAATTCAGTGGAATCTCAACTGAGCGAGCAGTCAAATTTAATTCAGAGCAGTTGATATTTTGCATTTTTCTGGAACAAAACTTTTTCCTATACTATACTAATTTGACTTCACTCTGAACAAAAGTTTTCAAAAACACATTCCTTGCACAGCTTAAGGGCCAACTGTTCTCCTCATCCTGCATTTCATAAGTTTGTAAGTACAAAGAACTCTAAAACCAATATACAAATCCAAATACCTTATAAATTTTAGTTTCCATTCCTCCATGCCCATCTGCAGCTTGTGTTGATAGGCAGTAATTTGTGATTGTATCCTTCTTGAAATGCGTGCTCTTCAGTTTGGTCAAAGGTTTCACAGTCTTCAGTGCTGGCTGAAGTGCTGTTCCCATTGGCACCAGCTGTGAATACAAGTATGAGATAACAAAGCACAGATTCAGTGCAGTATATGTTTATCTTTCTACAGGTGCTTATTTAAATATGCCATGCAAATAAAAATCTAACTCTTGGGTCCCACCTCTTAGCCATTAGTACCTAAGAACAATACTATGAATAAAGATGCCTTCCACTACCTATGCTCCTTCTTCCAGACACTTGCTTACCCACANACTGGATATAACTCAATTTTTCTCTACTACATAACACGGATAGATTTTAAGATTTTTGGAACATAAACAAAAGATTATAAAAATTGAATCTCGTGAAGAGGAGTCCTTCGTGTTAGTTATATATGCATTCTCTGCTTGAAACTTTGAGTAAATATGTCTTTTATGATATTAGAATTAGTTTTATAATAGCAAGATATTATATCCGTAATTATTAAGTAACATATTTATTTGTTTGCTAACTACACAGAAATCGATAGATACAGCGTAGCAGGCGGCTTGACATCTGCGAGGCACTACACATCAAGAAGTCAACACCAGCAATCAACAGCCAATAATGCACAACTATATTCTACCCACTTCAAGACTCCGCTCCAATATAGAAGCATTAAGAAATATGGGCCAATAGGCCCTTTGCAGTTACTTCCATTCTTACCTTTAATTTACCCAATTAATACCCATTGTTTCGTGTTCTGTCCTGTGTTGAAAGTTTTTGTTCACCTCATCCAAAACTGTTGTAACATATCACCTCACCCAAAATGCGGGTATAAAATGAAAGCTGTTTAGTGTTTGCAGGTTATAGTTGTGTGTAAACTAAAAGTCTTTGAAAATGTAAAAAGTTATTACGAAACGCGTTCAAGTGTCGCGTCAAGACTAGAAATGAAAATGAATTTTGGAGAATTGATTTTTCAATTACCATCGACAGTGAAAAGAAACATAAGAAATATTGAGAAAATTCGTGTTAGAATTATTAATCTTACTTTTTTGGTCATATTTAATAATCTATGTCTACAGGAAAGACTGCTGCCAAAATATACTAATATATTATATATATATATATATATATATATATATATATATATATATATATATATATATATATATATAATATATATATATATATATATAAACTGGAATAATAAAGAAAACTTCTGTTTAAATATTTGTATAGAATCAAGTATTCCAGGCAAACATGTTAAATTATGCCAGAATATAGCGACACTTCTTGGATGGTTTTCAAGTGACATTTAAAAATCATGATAGTAAACCAAGGCTGTATTAATATTTAATTGGTTATGTAAATACCCATTAATAATAATTTAATTAAATTATAATATACAATAATAATTTTTATTTGCAAGAAGGTACAATGGTTTGGCGAGATTATATAAGACTGGCATTTTACATTCATGCAATGCCACCAACACGCATAACGTTTCGGGCAGGTCCTTAATCTAACATATCAGGTAAGATGAAATGGTACATTGTAGCAAGATTTTATATCAACAAATAACTACAATGTAAGTTGACAGAGGTGATTACACTGGTAATGATATAAGTCTTAAGTACTAATATTGGGGAAGTGGGTAGTAGAAGATACAGTGTGAGATTAAAACAATTATTATTATTGTCACCAATATTAAATGTGTGGTATAACCAGAAACGTTAGTAGGATATCCAGGACAAAGGATGGATTGTTGTGTGTTAAGGTCAGAGTTATATTACAGAATAAATCATTTATGTAAATTTACTCTTCAATGCATCTAATTTTAAGGTTATCTTGAGATGATTTCGGGGCTTAGCATCCCCGCGGCCTGGTCCTTGACCTGGCCTCCTTTTCTCTTACTACCTACAAAATTCTCAGAGGAATTAACAGGGTAGAAACACGGGTGGTACGCGAACAAGGGGACACAGGTGAAGACTGATTACCCAAATGAGCCACATTAGGACAGGGACTTTAGAAAGAACTTTTTCAGTGTCAGAGTAGTTAACAGATGGAATGCATTAGGTAGTGATGTGGTAGAGGCTGACTCCATACACAGTTTAAAATGTGGATATGATAGAACCCAGTAGGCTCAAGAATCTGTACATCAGTTGATTGATGGTTGAGAGGCGGGACCAAAGAGCCAGAGCTCAACCCCCGCAAGCACAACTAGGTGAGTACAACTAGGCTAGTAGACCCCCAGGAAGCAGCCCGTAGCAGCTGTAACTCTCAGGTACCTATTTACTGCTAGGTGAATAGGAGCATCAGGGTGAAAGAAACTGCCCATTTGTTTCCGCCTCCACTGGGGATTGAACCCGGAACCTCAGGACTATGAATCCAAAGTGCTGTCCACTCAGCTGTCAGGCCCCTTAAAGGTATATAATTTAAAGACAATGTATATAATGTTCAATGTAACTTTAAGCTACTTTTTCATCATGTGGTCATGAATTTCATTGCATTCAATATTTTCTTTGTGGACACGCTGGGTGTTTTCTTTACCTTAAATGAGATTGGTACATACGATATTTGATATTTATACTCATCAGTATTTAAAAATTATTTCCAAATGAAATCTCATTTATCTATCAGAGGGTCAAGTTTCATTAACTAAACATTCTTGATGTTCACTTAAGTCATAGGCGAGACATTAATATCAAAAGAAACGTTTATTAATAATACAGTAGAGCATAATACAACTTAATATACTGGTCTGTCATCATTTTAACATTTATATTTTATACATAAAAATACTGCATATTACATGATTAAATATAAGTAAAGAAATTGGTCAGACACCATCGCAGCTTTTGACAATACCGTACACCAATACAAACTTGTTCTTGGGCTACTAAAAATATTAGTAAGGAATTTACAAGAGATAATAATATCAATATCTTTTATATACTTGAAAGTTTCCCTAATTTTTGAGGCATATATGGCATATTCACAGTAATTACAACACTGTAAAAGTTAGATGGAAGATAGATACAAAAAATTCAACATTAAAAATGTACCAAGCCAACGTTATCATCATCACAACACACCAAGGTGACATCAGTTGGCTGTAGGACCTTGTTCGAAACCTCCATTTATACAAAACATAGGCGCTTACCTAACCTTTGAAGGCCAGTCTAATATTAGACACCAAGTGTGTGTTCCTGGACAATAATGCTTTTACTCTTGCAATCATTAGAGTTCACACAATTCATTCTAGGAAAATATTTATGCAATATTAGTAAATAGTCTTGTTCTCTCCAAGGAAATAATAATGACTTCATATGCCTTATACCTAGTTCTAGAGTGTTATTAATACTGTAATACATTATTAATAGATTTTTAATAAAGCGATTTTACATAATTTTTAACAAAGATTTTTAATAAATTAATAGATTTTGTAATAATTAACATTATTAATAAAGCAATTTTTAATAGATAACAGTATTGGTTTCCTCTAGTTAGAGACACAAAGCCTGTAAAGCTTATTGAGGTTCCCCTAGACCAACCCTCGACACTTTCCAGGATGCAGCCCACAACAGTTGCCCAACTCTCGAGTACCTATTTACTGCTAGGTGAATAGAGGCATCAGGTGAAAGTAAACATTGCCCAAATGGTTCTGTCCTGCCACAAATTGAACTCGGGACTTACCAGCTGTGACCCTACTGTGCTGACGATTGCTCAAGTGGACCTTACATTTTATCACATCTAAACATGAACTTAAATACTGCAATATATTTTTGGTATGCTTTACTGATTTACTATATGTATGCTGATTTGGTATACAGTACATGAAGTTTAATAAAACGTTGAAGCAATTCACATATAAAAAATTAATAACAGTACCAGAAAACAGGCTAAGTACAATACCAGCACTGTAATAACGATGTACAGGGGTACCTCGGTTTAAGAGTTTAATCTGTTCCTATAGACAGCTCGTATTCCAAAAACTCATAAACCGAAGCCAATTTCCCCATGAGAAATAATGGGAAATGAATTAATCCGTTTCTGACTACCCAAAAACCTCACTTTAAACTAAATTTTATACGTAATTCATCTAAATAAACTTACAAAACTATGTTCAAGTTATTACTTACCCTTGCTGATGACTGCTGTAGGTGTATGGAAGATGGTGAGGAGGGGGGGAGGAGGAGAGGTGTTACTGTTTGGAAGGGGAGTCCCCTTCCATTATCACATCAGGCAGTGAGGACCTCTCTGAGGTGCATTCTCTGGCACGTTTTGCCTGCATACCACTAGGTCCTGGTTATGGCTCACTGCTCGATTTTCTCGCAACAAATCTGTCCATGGAAGCTTGTTTTTCCCTTCTTCGTAAGATGTCTCTGTAGTGAGGCATAACATTGTCATTGAAAAGATTAATGCAATGCCCTACTACAGCTTTCTCTGGGTGAGTCTTTTCAAGAAAAGTTTGCATTTCTTCCCACATCTGACACCACTTCTTAATGGTTGCAGAAGGGACATTTTGTACTGTCTCATCCTCCTCCACTGGAGAAACATCCTCAGCTGGATCTTCTTGCTGTTCCTTTTGAAGGGCTTGGAGTTCTTCAGTGGTCAGTTCTTCATTGTATTCTTCCACCAGCTCCTCCACATCATCACCATCCAATTCCAAGCCCATTTGCCAGCCCAGAGTAACAATTTCCTCAACAATAGGCACATCATTTACAGGCTCAAACCCCTCAAAGTCTAGTTCTCTCACACATTCAGGCCACAATTTTCTTCAGCCAGAGATCAGGGTTCTTTGAGTCACTTCTTGCCAGGCTTTGTCAACGAGTTTTAAAGCACTACAAATGTTAAAATGGTCTTTCCAGAACTCTTTGAGGGCGAGTTTTGTGGCTTCGTTCACTTCAAAACATTTCCGGAAAAGTGCCCTTTAATAAAGTTTCTTAAAATTCACTATGATTTTCTGGTCCATAGGCTGAATTAGAAGAGTGGTGTTAGGAGGAAGGAACTTTACTGTGAGAAATTTACTGTATCTGTGCAACAATTCATCTTCCAAGCCTGGAGGATGAGCAGGAACATTATCGAGGAGAAGCAGGGCCTTGAGTGGCAAATGTTTCTCCTGCAGATATTTTTCTATGGCAGGGCACACCACTTCATTCACCCATGCCAAAAAAAAAAAAATTGTAGTCACCCATGCCTTATTATTAGCCCTCCACATCACATACATTTGGGTTTGCTGCACTTTATACTGTTTGAAAATCCTTGGATTTTCAGAATGATACACAAACAAGGGTTTAATTTTCAAATCGCCACTCGCATTTGAACACAGCACAAGCGCAAACCTATCTTTCATAGACTTGTGTCTGGGCAATGATTTTCCTCCTTGGTAATTTATGTCCCCTTAGGCAATCTTTTCCGGAACAGTCCTGTCTCATCACAAACACTTGTTGCGGGAAGTATCCCTCAGCCTCTGCAAACTCTTTAAATTCTTCAATAAATTTTTCAGCCGCTGGTTTGTCTGAGCTGGCTTCCTCCCCATGACTCGCAACACTATGGATACCACTTCTTTTTTCTAAATTTTTCAAACCATTCCCTGCTTGCCTTAAAGTTTATCGTATCTGCACTTATTCCAGGGGTTTTCTTTACAAGGTCTTCGTGCAATACCCTGGCTTTCTCACAAATGATGGCCTCTGAAACACTATCACCCGCTAACTCCTTGTTGTGTATCCAAATTAATAACAACTTTTCCACTTCCTCAAGTATTTGTGGTCTTTGTTTCATGATTGTTCTTACGCCTTTTGCCATGTTAGCACTCATGTCTTTTTTTCTTGCTGAGTATAGTGCATATCGTTGACGTGGCTTTGTTGTACTGCCTACAAAGTTTAACAACACGTGTACCATTTTCATGCTTCCGAATGATCTCTTGTTTTTCCTCTATTGTCATCCTCACATGCGCTTTCTTGCCCTGATCCTTACCACTGGCTTTCTTGGGACCCATGGTGAGATATATAATAACAACTTTTATGGTCAAATGGCCAAAAATCCAACAAAACACTGAAAATCCTGGTGAAGATTCAGGTGGGATAGTCACTGGGCACCAGGCACTGGTAAACTGAGGGGCGATTGCCATACCACCACGCGCTAGGTCGGCCTGTACGCGTATCAAGACCCTTGCCTTCTGAGGCATCCCTCACCTTCAGAGGCAAATTTTCTGAGCAAATCCTGCTCGTATTCTGAAAAACTCGTATACAGGGACACTCGTATTCCGAGGTACCACTGTACTGTACAATATTTCAATATTAATTATTGTCCTTATAAATGAACATAATTTTGAGTTAACACTGGAAGATTACATACGCACACAAAACTCTACGTTCAGACATTTTCCTTCAAAATGAGGTGTCAATACATCATTCAGCAACACTTCCAAAATCCAGACCACATTGTTCAGAAAGTGATCCAAATTTTCACAAAACTGTCTTTTTCTTAGCAATTTATCACAAAATTTTCAGGTTATCCTACAGAAAATTATATATGTTTCAGCATATTAATATAAAATAAAAATTTTGTGTATATAAATAATATGTATGAAATTAAATATAACAATTTGTGTACTTACCTTTTTGTAGCACAAACTGGTCTTGATAACACACAGGCAGCAAAATGCAGTTATAGTACTGTGTCATGCCATATTTTAAGCTTTCACAGTCACCATGAACTTGCCTTGACGTACTCAATAATTATGGTTAATGCAATTTATTCCGTTATAAAGTGTAACTACAGTATTAACAACCAACTTCAGGCTACAATGCTGTGTGAATCATTGTTAAACAGCATCACCCAAAGCCTCATGCTTAGAAGGTTCTAATATTTTTTCTTCATGTCTCTCTCCATTTATTCACAAACTGTCATCTCCTGCTTTCGCTTTTTATGCCAGAAACAGCACTAATACATATACCGCAATCACATTTCTCTCATAACTGCATTTTTTATCCGTGGTATGTATACTATGTACTTTCCTATTACCCTTGTCTGGTGTATCCATACTACTTTTGCCATTCAACACAACTTTAACTTGCAAATAATGATGTATAAGAAGAAAAGCCAGTGCAAATGCTTGACTAATGAGAGATCAGACCAAAATCACAAAAAAGAAAACATAAGGCCAATACACCTGCCTTCACAGTAGGTTTGGTTGCCCCAGAACCCCGAGACCTTATCCCCTGCAGTAAAAACAAAAATGCAAATTAGAGTGCAACTGCAGCAAGCACCAGCCTCAACAGCTTACTGTCTGCTCTATACAACCAGCCTGCCCAATAACCTGATACCATAGCAAACACAAACCATGCCGACTAAGTGTGGATTATGGAGGACAGTCTCTCTCGCATCACGCCAAATAATGACCATAGAAAATGGAGGAAAGGCTGATAGATGAGAGCTACAATAGTTCCAAGTCAATTTAAAGCATACTACAGCATATTCTAAAGTGACCTGAATAGAACCCAGATTCCTCTTACAAAGCAGAAAGAGTGGGTCTGGATTTGAAGCCCAACAATGTGTACTTACCTTACTTGCCGAGACCCAAAATGAGCCACCTCCCTCTCCTGTGTAAACAAAGGAAGAGAAGATTCCGGAACTCTATGCAATACACTACTTACTAAAGAAATACCAATCTTCAACTAGACCTTGTGAACAACCTAAATTAAGGTAAACAGTACACATCGAATCTGGACATGAAGCTGTTATAACTCTATAGCACAGGACTGAGCATGATCCAACCACACCCTAAAAGCAACAAGGAATCCTCTACTAGCCAACAATAGAAAGCTGAAACATTATATTAAAGCCTAGAAGCTGTAATAGGTCTGCACAAGAAGTACTCAACTGAGGAAAGAATCACTACCATTTCTCGTCAGAACCCAACTCCAGATAAGAACCTAAAAATGGAAGGGGAGGGAAAAGGCAAGTCACCCAAAATTAAAGCAAAACAGCTTACTACATAAACAATATGACAAATGATCAGAAGTGGGTACCAACACTCTAAAACTCCTCAAAAACAGACCTGAAGGCTGGTGCCTCTAAAATTCCTGAGTGGCAGAGGCAACATAGGTCCTTTTGACTTTAAATTGTGTACTCACTTAGTTGTGAATTAATGTGTGTGTGCATATGGCAGCTAGAATTATACTTAAAGGCTACTAATAAATATCCACGCTATCAACAGGGTAGAATGACCGTTAAGTAAAAAATCTGTCACTAAATTTTACATTCATTCAACCTTATGTGACGTACAGTAATCACTCTTAGAATATTCTTTGATTTTGCTGCTCTACTGTGATTTTTGTATTACTTGCAAAGGCTCTCCCAATGCAGTGGAACCTCAGTACTTGTATTGCTTCCAACTCGAACAATTCAACACTAATGATTTGTTCGTTTTTTGTTGTTGACAGTTTGCTTGGCACTCAAACTTAAACACGTAACGGATGAGTTGGTTTCCCAGTAGCTGCACAACCCCACTCAACTTCTCTGCAAATTTTCTCATGTTTTCTTGGATATTTTTTATATTCTTTGTATAAATAAGTCACCATGGCACCTAAGAAAGTTAGTGATAACTAAATGAAAAGAAAATTAGTTAGAACCATGACAGAGGTGAAAAGACAACACATAGCAAAATATGAAAATGGGGCTCATGTGTCTGTTTTTGCTACTGAGTTTGGCATGCTTGTGTTCTTGTAAGAAAAGCAGCCAGTGAGTCTCAAGAAAGAAAAAAAAAAAAAAAAAAAAAAGACAGACAATTCCCAGTTGTTATGGTAGGGGACTTCCTTGCCAATCATCATCTCTCCTCTTCCTCTTCACCATATTACACATAAGCCATCAACTCTCCTATGTGCAGGTGAAGTAAGAGCAAATTTGTATCTTATTTATTACATTCATATATATATTATTGTGGTTTGTAATGGATTAATTCAACTTACATTACTTCTTATGGGAAAAAATTATTCAGTACTCAAACAGATCAGAACTCGATTGGCCTTCTGGAATCAAACAAGTCTGATTACTGAGATCCCATTGTACTGTACTTAAGACATAAACTAATGTGTTCCCCCAAATTTTCGGTTGGCACACGAGAAAATTATGCATCAAAGATTTGGCAATTTTGTCACACACTTGAAAAGACTACCCGACCCTGCCCTAGGATATCCTCATTGTACAGCTGCCTTATCAACAAAATTATTATATTAAAAAATATAATCTCAAATGAAAAATAACTTTATTGTATTATGGGTTGCAAAATGTGAAAGAAATTAAATGTGAAAACAAGAGGTTCTGCTAGTGTGAGATGAGTAAGATAGATTTGATAGATAGATGAATAAGATAGCACAAGAACACATATTCACTGAAGATACAATATTAGAAAAAGATGTGACCCCATTATTCACCTGGAACAAATATAGTACTGTACTCTATACTAAATTTGTTGTATGAAGATTTTCTTCTAGAGAATGAGAAAAATTCATGTAAAGTACAGTAGGTCAAAGTTTTATTGGTATGTGAAGGAAGACTGGCAAAAGTCAACAGTGATAGAAGTTATGGCGGTGGTGGTGCAGAGGGAACTCGGCATGAAATTTGTGTAAATAATGAATAGCTGCACATTATTTATATGAAAGTAAGAACTGGTTTTGTTAGTTGTACAGCTTTCAAGCCGTACCTTACAACAGGAAATAGGGTAACGATGACAACAATGTATTATGCATAATTTTTACACCCTGCAGAATGAGCATGAAATGCTTCAGATGTAACAAAAATATTAAAATAAGACAAATATAAATAAATAAATACAAATCATAAAAGCTTTTGATTAAAATTAATTAAAGTTCCTTCAACAAATATTTCTCCACAAACAAAATACCATGACCTGGTAAACTAGAAAGGTTAACACTTATGTGATGAATGCAGCAAAGCACTTTTAAGGCTGAATGCCAGCAGTGCAACTTTCATGCGTATCTTCACTTGGGATTCTTTTAGTTTCTTCTGAAGGCTTTTTATTTGCAACAGCTTCAAGAAGGTCCTGCTGAGTATGAACTTCCACATTTTGAAGAACAATCTGGGATCCCCCTCCAGCTGTTGGCAATACAGCACCCTAAAACAGGAGTTATACTAAATATAATAAAAATACTAAGATATTTTCATTACTTATCATTTTAATGCAATCATTACTGATAATTCATGATGTTTTTAACATTAAATGACACTAATTAATAATTTTTTTAAAGGACTTAATAACAGACATTTAATCACAAAAATTAACTGACTGCAATAACATTTGGCCCTCAATCTACACAATTTTATTTAATGCAAATTAGCACCTCTGAATATATTTTCAACACAAAATTTTAAACTGTATAAGGATAGGTTTCTTATATATTTTCAATGCAATTTCAAACTGTATACAAATTATTACAATAGATTTGTGCAACCGAGTTCCTGTTTTGATGTTTAGTGCCCAAATATCATTGACACCTTGTGACTTCTCATAAGAATCATGTGTTTTACTAAATTTTACATTACTGTATTTGTGGTGGGAAAGTAGAGGGGAGTATTAATTGGAACTCAATATCTTCGACTAGGACACAACAAGACTACACTTAGAACATCTAGTGGCTCATAACAATTAAGGAATAAAGCTCTGATAAGTGTTTTACTAAATGAATGAAAAAATATAGCAGTGAATGCAGATGAAAAGCTCCTTTCTGAGCAGGTCAGTTAGTTGGTCCATTAAGCAATGTCCTGATCTTCACAAGGACAGGACCAGACACAGTCAGGTTAGCATGACATTAACTGCTCAGCAGAGCAGGCTCTTTTTATATATCCCTGCTGGGTCATACTGGGGAAAATGAGACAGTGGAGGAAAAACTATCCCGCTGGAATAACGTTCTAGAAAGTTCATTCATCAATACACAACCCCCTCCAAATGCTACTTGGTCTCATCAAGGAGATTAAGTATTACTGCAGATCGAAATAAACAGCTACTACAGAAAGCAGAAAACAAGGCTGGCAAAGAACCTAACCCCTCCAGCCAAACGCCACTCAGCATATGGCTGAGAGAGAGCTCCTGGCAGGCAAGGAACTCAAGTCAACTACCCAGATGGATACATGTGCTANAAATATGGCATACACAAGATGGTGTAATACAAGCACAATAATACTTTGAAAATATACATATCATATTCATATACCTATACAGTACTTGCTTTACATATTTTTATTTGAAAATAGTTGTCAAAGTAATGCATATACAGTACTGGATTTTGAGAAAAACAATATTGATTATCAAAGCAAATAGGAGTGAGGCTGTCCGCCACAAAAATTAATACTATACATGACATAGTTTAATGTTCTCAAGACATAAAATTAACCCTTTGACAGCAGCTATATAGAGGTCATATCTTCCATGCACAAAAAATAAAAGAATTCTAAAAAATAATGTCATTATAAAATTATAAACTTTTAAGCAAAATGTCAGAAAAAAAAAAAAACGTTGAATGTAATGAAATGCTATTTTCTGGGTGTGACCCGGAGGCTCCCTGGAGCTATATAGGCTGATATGCTAATGTCAAACTTTGGCAATCAGTCATGTGTATGGAGTTCTGTGGGCCTACCGGGGACCACGAGCCAGAACCTGGCTCCTTCAGAGAAGCAAAGAGAGCAATGGCCTATAGAAACCCCCGTGTGGGTACCTTGAGGTGCTTCCGGGGCTTAGCATCCTCGCGGCCCGGTCGTCAACCAGGCCTATTGGATCCGGAGGTTCCTGGTTGGAAGCATTCTATGTCTGCCATCGCCCGGATCAGGCACCCAGAAAGGTAAGCATCCCAAAACAAACCCCTATTCTGGTTACAATTGCTACCTAATGCCGAACTAGTAGATAGAACTCCCCAAAAAGATACTAGCAAACTAGCATGATGTCACATGTCACCGTGCCGCTGTCTGCGCAGCTCCCCCTTCCCCGGGAGGGGAAAGGAGGAACCCCAGACCTCCATGCCAGCAATCCACACCCCAGTTCTGAGGCTGGATGTCAAGAAAACGTGAAAACCGCCGACCGGAGGGAGGGAGGGAGGAATGCCGGGGAGCCTCCGGGTCACACCCAGAAAATGGCGTTTTATTACATTCAACACTGGTTTTCTGGGGGAGCCTTGTCGGCTCCCTGGAGCTAACTACCCACAGAGAAAAGTAGACACACACATCCGGGAGGCGGTCGCTGCTCGCTTCGCAACTCAAAACAGAGACAACTGGATGCAACCACCGACCCAAGGCAACACAGGCCTGACTAGGCTCAGGAACGAGTACGAGCCCACGAGCAGCCAGGACCCTGTCCGACTGCCAAAAACCCCGCGCCGAATGTCAACCAAGCAATGTTGCCAAAAATGGTGGCAAGAGCCGCGAACGTACGAACATCACGAGCACGGGGATAGACCACAGGCTGGCAAGCCGTAAGAATCCTGCAGACTGGGAAGAAGGAAAACCTAAAACGCGACAACGGACACAGAAGCCAAGGCGCGCAAAAAACAGCGGAGAACTGCCACGGGCCACAAAACACGACGCACCCCCGGCCGAATCAACCATCCATCAAAAACCCAAGGACCTCTCCAGAAAACAGCAGTCTCAATCTTTGCCAGACAAGAAGGAGACAGCTGGAGACGAACAAACCTACCACCCCGACCGAAGGAGCAGAAAACCAGAACAGGAGGGGCCACCATAAACCGAGAAGAAAGAAAAGAGCACTCTCTCTGCCCAAAGACCAGGACAGCAAAGGCGGCGCATGAGCAGGCCGAAGGTGAAACAACGCACGAGACAGCTTGTGAAACGGCTTAGAAGTAACACCATTACCGAACGTAAGCGAAAGCGGCTCCGCCAGCGCCGCACGATACGAGGCAACAGTATGCGGCAAAATGACAGCCCCGAACCCCCACAAGAGAGGAACAAGACAATGCCCACAAAACACAGCCACCTAAGAAGGGACAGAAGGAAAAGGAAGGATCGCCAAAAAACCACACCCCGCCGCCAAGAAGAAGCCCGCAGGTGGGACACCAGCAATGCAGCCACCCGACCACCAACAAAAGGCGAGACTCGAGGCAGAGCCGAATGAGCCGAGGAAGAGGCTGAGCCACAGGAAGAACCCGGGTGTGACCATCGAGCAGGCAGAGCTGGAAACCCGAGCCGGCAAAGAAGGAGATGGAACGTTTGCCGTATCGAAAAACATCTCAAGGCCAGCAAGCCGCCAGGAGGTTGGAAACCAAGACCCCGACAGACTCCAGAGAAGAGACACAGCGAGACTCCGAAAACGCCAACAGGCCGGGAAAGCCAGGAACCAGAATCGAAACCTGGCAATAGGAGAGCCAAAAGGCACAAACAAAACACACAATATGTAGGACAAAAGGAAGCTGAGGAATGAAAAAGGTAGGCAGCAAATGAGGACGAAGAGACCGGACCATCACCAAAAGCCGCTGGACATGTCCCAATACGTCCTCGGGAGACAGAAGATCCAGAGGGGACATGACCAGCACAAGCAAAATCCTCAGAGGAAACGACAGTGTAAAGAAATACAAGCTAAGGAACACATGGGACACAGGTTATGGGGGAAACATGTTGAACTGAATGCCCAAATGAGCCGTATAAAAGAGAAGAAGCACACCAGTTTCTGTAGGAGACAATAGGAACGCATGAGGAAGGGAAGTGGCGGAGGCCAACCCCACACCCAGCATCAAGAGCAGAGAGGATAGCCTAGAGAGCTCAAGAATCTGTACAGAAGGCAAATGACAGGCGAGAGGCAGGACCAAGAGCCAAAGCCCATCCCCCAGCAAGCACAACTAGGTGAGGACAACTAGGGGAGTACAGAGAATCCAATGTACACGGAAAAGAGAAGCCTGGTACAGCAAGACCGGCAAGGAAAGAGGGACCCAGAAAATCATGGGAACAAAGAACCCAAACAAGGAAGGCCCCAGGAAGAAGCACGGAAGGGCTGAACAAAACGCCACAACCATACCCCAAACACGCAACCGCAGTACCAAAACCGCAGCAAAACGTCACCACACAACACCTCTGGACACAGGAACATGTACCACATAACAGTTACCTCCACCTTTGTACCCTCGAACACAGTGGAGGCGGGGCCCCGAAACACAAGCATGGGTGGACATACAGAGAAGAGGGACTGGAAGGGCATAGTTAGGAGCTGCCTCGTATGGGCCAAGAGACCCCTGCAGTCACCTGTGTTCTGACGTCCAAATTGGGAAGGCACCCCTATTTGTATGTTCCATGTTCTCATGTACATATGTACTCCCATTCGTACCCTCAAAACGAACCAGCGTCTAAACAAAGGAGATGCCAGACCGTATAAACTCACTTGCAGAACATAGGCACGGAAGGGTCACAACAACAGGAATTGATAAAATCGATAGGGAAGATTTCCTGAGACCTGGAACTTTAAGAACAAGAGGTCATAGATATAAACTAGCTAAACACAGATGCCGAAGAAATATAAGAAAATTCACTTTCGCAAACAGAGTGGTAGACAGTTGGAACAAGTTAGGGGAGAAGGTGGTGGAGGCCAAGACCGTCAGTAGTTTCAAAGCGTTATATGACAAAGAGTGCTGGGAAGACGGGACACCACGAGCGTAGCTCTCATCCTGTAACTACACTTAGGTAATTACAATGTTACTAGATTGGTGCTGTCGGAGGCGGTGAGGGTATCGTGCACCCGCAGCCCAGAAAATGGAGCACCACCCACGGAAGCAGGCCAGAGCCACTCATGCAGAAGAGGGGAGAGGCGAAAGAGGAGCCCCTACCCAAAACGCAGGGAAAACCTGGTGTCCTCCCCATAGCAGCACTCCAGAACACCCCCAGGAACAATGAAACAGGAACAGGAACAGGAACAACAGGAATATTCTCCACTGACTGGAGAATGAGAAGAGAAGGAGGCAAAGCACTCGAGAGAAAACAGACGGAGAATACCAGCACTTGTGCACACCGCCGAACCAAAGCAAACTTCCACGGCGCATGCGCAGGACACTAAAGTAGCCCCAACAGTATGTATCCTGAGTGATTCACTTAAGAGAAGAAACAGCCCAACGCATGGGAACAGAAGCCAAAAAGGAGTAAGCAACAACACACACAGCCTGTGCAGTTAATGAAAACAATGACCCCGAAGGAACCAGAACAGCCGACGAAGCCAAACCCGACCCGGCGGGTAGACCAGCATCGCGAAGTTCAGGCTCCTGCACAGCCCCTCGAGCAACCGCCGGGTGACCCGAGGGCCCACCAGAAACAGACGAAGGCGGGACCGCAGCCGCTGGAGAGACTCCGGAGGGAGAGACAAGGAGGAGGTGCGAGAGTCCCAAACGAGGCCCAGCCAAGTCCGAACCTGAGAGGGAACCAGATGGGACTTCCTCCAGTTCACCAAGAACCCGAACCCGGCGAGCTGGGAAAGAACCAAATCCCTGGCTAGCAAGCAAGCAGACCGGCTGGGAGCCCAAACCAGCCAGTCGTCGAGGTAGGCCAACACCCGAACTCCTAGGAGACGCAACCGAGCCACGACTACCCGTGTAAGGCGCGTGAACACGCGAGGTGCCAGGTTCAACCCGAACGGGAGACAACGAAAGCGGTAACCCTGATGCCCCACCACAAAACCGAGCCAGTCCCTGAACCGCGGATGAATCGGGACATGCCAATAAGCGTCCCGGAGGTCCAGGGACACCATCCAAGCGCCCGGCTCCAAAATGAGCCGAACCTGAGACAGCGTAGTCATCCGGAAGGAGGGGCAATAAACCCAGGGGTTCAGACGGATCAAGTCCAGAATGAACCTCAGGTCCGCACAGTCCCGTTTCGGAACCGGAAACAGACGGGAAACCCATCTGAGGGACGACGTCGGTTCGACGACGCCCAAACGTACCCACTCCAAGACGACTCGACGGAGCGCAGGGGAAGAAACTTGCCCTGCCAACCCCGAACCCCCCAAAGGGGGAGGGGCCACCCAATGCCACCACAGACCGCGAGACACGACCTGAAAGGCCCACGAATCGTGGGACCAGGCGCGGGCGAACAGCGCAAGCCGCCCCCCCATCGCCCCGTCAACGGGGCAAACCGCGAAAGGGCCGGCGAGCCTTACGAGACCCAGAACCCCGCACAGGGCGAACACCGCGCCGACCAGACGAGGGCGGGTCCGCAGCAGGAGCCGAACCCGAACGTGACACCAGAGGCCTACCACGACGAGAGGAACCCCGAGCTCTGGCACGACCCTTCCGGGAAGACCCACCCCGGGACCCCCGGAAGACCAACAAGTCCGACATCGGACGACAAGCCGCCGACGCAGCCTGAATAAACTGCGCCAGGGCCGATTCCGCAAAAAGAAGAGGACAAAAGGGGAAGAACGCCTAAGAGCCAGAGCCCAAGCAGATTCCACGGAGGAACCCAGCACCGCCTGCCGACACGCGAGACGAGAAGCATAAAACAGGGAAACCGCACCCGCAAAATCGGCGTGAACAGCTTCAACAAGGCAGCGAACGAGCGCGCAGCCGAGGACAAGGCGCCAGACCCTGGGACGGACCCAAGCGTCCTCATATCCTCCACGAGCCAATCCGAGGACAGCTCCAGGATGGAAAAGAACCGCAAGGCCGAAGCCAAAAGGCCCTGGGCGCGCAAGTCCTCCGCAACAAGCGCCGCCGAAAGGACGGGAACCTGCACATGGAGCTGAATAACGCCCACATCGCGGGGGAGGGCAGGGGCAAACAAGCACTCATTCAGGTACTCAAGCTCGCCCCCCAGGAAAACCTGAATCACCGTGGAAGCTTCCCGCCACTCCAACGTGCGGGAACGACAGAAGGAATGCCAGGAATCCAAAACAAGCAAGGGGCAGGCTGCTAGCCAGGAAGACTCCGGAACCTCGTAACGGAGCCAGAAAGGGAACGAAGTCCCAAACCTGAACTCAGATGGATCCAGTTCCGAGGCATAATCCGGGTCCCGCAGGAGGTAAGCTGCAAAGCCGCTCGCACCTCACCAGGTTGGATGCGATAAGCCGAAAACCTCCGGAAAGACGGAACCGACGAACCCGGGGGAACACGGAACCGAACCCGGGGAGGGGCCGACACCAAATCCAACTCGTACGCAGAAGGGGGAAAAGAGAACCCCACTCCTTGTAACAATAAGCCCCGCTCAGAGGGAAGAAAAACCCAGGTGGGGTCCAGCGGAGCCCAAGGCCCCCAAGTCAGCCCCTCCCCAGCCTCGAGGTCCAACACCACAGGACCCGAGGCCGAGTCCTCTCCCCAAGCCCCGACCCCACAAGACAAGGACGGAGCAGCCGGAACAGCTGAAGGAAGGGGGGCCCACTGGTCAGACCCCGAAGCTTCGGCCGGGAGACAAGACTCGAATGCCTCTGCCGCTCCCCCGGAAGGGGCACCCCCCGAAGCTGCCCGAGTCTCAAGATCAAGTAACCCCTGCTCCGACCCTGAAACCCTCAGACGTTTCGGGGCTGGAAGCAAGGGGGGGGGGGGACCAGAACGAGCAGTAGGGGAAGGACGAGGAGGCGCGGACTGAACCAGGATCGAAGCGACCCCCACCCCCAAGTCCGGGTCACGAAAAGCAAAGCGGGGCAGCCCCGGGGCATCCGGGTGAGCAACCAACCTAGCGCGTTGCAACAGACGAAACCTAGACTGCAACGCACGCGCCGCCTGTACCCGAAGAGAATCATCAGAGGATTGGGTAAATTGAGTCACAAGCAAGCAGCAACACTCACAGGACTCAGGGTCGAAAGTATCACCGACCCAACAGGCAGCATGGCAGAGGCAAAAACAATGAGGGTCACCCTGAGACAAAGGGACCGAGCAACCCTCAAACTCGCACACAGCGAGTGGGGACTCCGGGGTCACATCCATCGGACCCACGCGCCCCCTAGGGGATTCCCAGGGTCCTGAGCGTTTACTTTAAGAGGACTCGCGCTCAGGTAGTCCCAGGCAGGGAGCTGCTAACCGGCGCCCAAAACTACCAATCAAACTTCTAAAGCTGTACCCCAGGGACGTGTACACTCACGGGGACCTAGCAGGGGGCGCCATCGAGTATAACCGTGAAAGGGTTAGAACTAAGGAATGAATATGAGAGAACCCCCCACCAGGCAAAAACAAAAAGAAAAACAAAACCCCGCAAGAGGACAGCGAGCCCCAGGGAACAGAGCCGGCCGCTATGTCGGGAATACAAGCTGTGCAGCACCCTGCGCCCCTACCAGTGCAAACTGCCTCTTACCTGCCAGTAACAAGGGAGAACAGAACACCCAAGAGCCCAACAGGCGGCCGAAAAAACGAAAAAGGTAAAACGGACCAGCAGAGGCAGATCCCAAGGAGCCTGTGGAAGGTGGCCCCAAGCCCCAAGGGTAGTACTTACAGGGCACCTAGGGAAGGAAACCCTAGGCGCATGCAGCCCGAGTACCAAAAATCACTCCTGGCTCTCGCACCCAGAAAACAAACACCACACGCAAGCACAGTGTTGTAGCGAACACCGGAGCCAGAGCACACGACCTTCGCCTATAGCATCAGCCTCAAGAACTGAGGTGTGGGTAGCCGGCGCGGAGGGTCTGGGGCTCCCCCTTCCCCCTCCCGGGGAGGGGGGAGCTGCGCAGACAGCGGCGCGGCAGTGTGTGACGTCACACTAGTTTGCTCGTTTTTCTTTGGGGAGTTCTATCCACTAGTTCGGCTTTTGGTAGCAATTTTAACCAGAATAGGGGTTTGTTTTGGGGCGCTTACCTTTCTGGGTGCCTGTCCCGGTCGATGGCAGACATAGAATGCTTCCAACCACACGGGGGCTTCTATAGGCCATTGCTCCCCTTGCCTCTCTGAGGGGGCCCGGTTCTGGCCGTGGTTCCCGGTAGGCCTAAGAACTCCATACACATGACTGATGCCAAAGTCTGACATTAGCATATCAGCCTGGGATAGCTCCAGGGAGCCGACGGGGTTCCCCCCAGAAAAACTAATAACAGTACAATGGGGCCTCGATTTACGATGCTAATCCGTTCCCAGAGACGGATCATATGTCGAAATATCGGAAGTCGAAGCGAATTTTCCCATAAGAAATAAAGGGATTTGAATTAATCCGTTCCCCACCCTCCAAAATATTAACATAAAAATACATTTTATACTGAATACAATGTTTTTTTCAAACTACAATACAGTACCAAAACTTCACTTACCTTTATGGAGGGATTTCGATGGCGTATGGAAGATGGTGATGAGGGGGGGGAGGAGGAGAGTTGTTACTGTTTGGAAGGGGAGTCCTCTTCCATAATCACATCAGGCAGTGATGTTTTCTCTGGGGTACTCTCTCCTACATTTTGCCTGAATACCACTAGGACCTGGTTGTGGTTCAGTGCTTGTTTGTCTCACTACAAATCTGTCAAGAGACATTTGTTTTTCCATTCGATTTAACATTTGTCTGTAATGATGCATCACTTTAGCACCCATAATGTCCTTTTTCTTAACCAGTATGGTGGATATCGTTGACTGAGATTTGTTGTACTGCCTAGCCAGTTCACCGACGCGCACACCGTCTTCATATTTACGAATGATCTCTTGTTTCTGCTCTATGGTCATTCTTACATGGGATCTCATATGTTGAGCCTTACCACTGACTTTCTTGGGACTCATGGCGCGATAGAAAATAATTACTTTAATGTTCAAAATGCAAAAAAAAACACCACAAAAGCGGAATTTCTTATAGGCGCGATCGTCACTAAGCGGGTAGCTGTAGTAAACTGAGGCAGGTCGGATCGCGTGACCGGGAACCACGCGCTCGGCCGACCCGAACGTGTACCAACAAATATCGGATGTCGACGACACTATCGGATGTCGAGTCGCATTTTTTGATGAAATTTATATCGGAACTCGAATTTATCGTAAGTAGGGGCAATCGTATGTCGAGGTGCCACTGTACCAGAAAACAGGCTAAGTACAATACCAGCACTGTAATAACAATGTACAGGGGTACCTCGTTTTAAGAGTTTAATCCATTCCTGTAGACAGCTCGTATTCCGAAAACTCATAAACCGAAGCTAATTTCCCCATGAGAAATAATAGGAAATGAATTAATCCGTTTCTGACTACCCAAAAACCTCACTTTAAACTAAATTTTATACCTAATTTATCTAAATAAACTTACAAAACTATGTTCAAGTTATTACTTACCCTTGCTGATGACTGCTGTAGGTGTATGGAAGATGATGAGGAGGAGGGGAGGAGGAGAGGTGTTACTGTTTGGAAGGGGAGTCCCCTTTCATTATAACATCAGGCAGTGAGGACCTCTCTGGGGTGCATTCTCTGGCACGTTTTGCCTGCATACCACTAGGTCCTGGTTATGGCTCACTGCTCGATTTTCTCACAACAAATCTGTCCATGGAAGCTTGTTTTTCCCTTCTTCGCAAGATGTCTCTGTAGTGAGGCATAACATTGTCATTGAAAAGATTAATGCAATGCCCTACTACAGCTTTCTCTGGGTGAGTCTTTTCAAGAAAAGTTTGCATTTCTTCCCACATCTGACACCACTTCTTAATGGTTGCAGAAGGGACATTTTGTACTGTCTCATCCTCCTCCACTGGAGAAACATCCTCAGCTGGATCTTCTTGCTGTTCCTTTTGAAGGGCTTGGAGTTCTTCAGTGGTCAGTTCTTCATTGTATTCTTCCACCAGCTCCTCCACATCATCACCATCCAATTCCAAGCCCATTTGCCAGCCCAGAGTAACAATTTCCTCAACAATAGGCACATCATTTACAGGCTCAAACCCCTCAAAGTCTAGTTCTCTCACACATTCAGGCCACAATTTTCTTCAGCCAGAGATCAGGGTTCTTTGAGTCACTTCTTGCCAGGCTTTGTCAACGAGTTTTAAAGCACTACAAATGTTAAAATGGTCTTTCCAGAACTCTTTGAGGGCGAGTTTTGTGGCTTCGTTCACTTCAAAACATTTCCGGAAAAGTGCCCTTTAATAAAGTTTCTTAAAATTCACTATGATTTTCTGGTCCATAGGCTGAATTAGAAGAGTGGTGTTAGGAGGAAGGAACTTTACTGTGAGAAATTTACTGTATCTGTGCAACAATTCATCTTCCAAGCCTGGAGGATGAGCAGGAACATTATCGAGGAGAAGCAGGGCCTTGAGTGGCAAATGTTTCTCCTGCAGATATTTTTCTATGGCAGGGCACACCACTTCATTCACCCATGCCAAAAAAAAAAAAATTGTAGTCACCCATGCCTTATTATTAGCCCTCCACATCACATACATTTGGGTTTGCTGCACTTTATACTGTTTGAAAATCCTTGGATTTTCAGAATGATACACAAACAAGGGTTTAATTTTCAAATCGCCACTCGCATTTGAACACAGCACAAGCGCAAACCTATCTTTCATAGACTTGTGTCTGGGCAATGATTTTCCTCCTTGGTAATTTATGTCCCCTTAGGCAATCTTTTCCGGAACAGTCCTGTCTCATCACAAACACTTGTTGCGGGAAGTATCCCTCAGCCTCTGCAAACTCTTTAAATTCTTCAATAAATTTTTCAGCCGCTGGTTTGTCTGAGCTGGCTTCCTCCCCATGACTCGCAACACTATGGATACCACTTCTTTTTTCTAAATTTTTCAAACCATTCCCTGCTTGCCTTAAAGTTTATCGTATCTGCACTTATTCCAGGGGTTTTCTTTACAAGGTCTTCGTGCAATACCCTGGCTTTCTCACAAATGATGGCCTCTGAAACACTATCACCCGCTAACTCCTTGTTGTGTATCCAAATTAATAACAACTTTTCCACTTCCTCAAGTATTTGTGGTCTTTGTTTCATGATTGTTCTTACGCCTTTTGCCATGTTAGCACTCATGTCTTTTTTTCTTGCTGAGTATAGTGCATATCGTTGACGTGGCTTTGTTGTACTGCCTACAAAGTTTAACAACACGTGTACCATTTTCATGCTTCCGAATGATCTCTTGTTTTTCCTCTATTGTCATCCTCACATGCGCTTTCTTGCCCTGATCCTTACCACTGGCTTTCTTGGGACCCATGGTGAGATATATAATAACAACTTTTATGGTCAAATGGCCAAAAATCCAACAAAACACTGAAAATCCTGGTGAAGATTCAGGTGGGATAGTCACTGGGCACCAGGCACTGGTAAACTGAGGGGCGATTGCCATACCACCACGCGCTAGGTCGGCCTGTACGCGTATCAACACCCTTGCCTTCTGAGGCATCCCTCACCTTCAGAGGCAAATTTTCTGAGCAAATCCTGCTCGTATTCTGAAAAACTCGTATACAGGGACACTCGTATTCCGAGGTACCACTGTACTGTACAATATTTCAATATTAATTATTGTCCTTATAAATGAACATAATTTTGAGTTAACACTGGAAGATTACATACGCACACAAAACTCTACGTTCAGACATTTTCCTTCAAAATGAGGTGTCAATACATCATTCAGCAACACTTCCAAAATCCAGACCACATTGTTCAGAAAGTGATCCAAATTTTCACAAAACTGTCTTTTTCTTAGCAATTTATCACAAAATTTTCAGGTTATCCTACAGAAATTATATATGTTTCAGCATATTAATATAAAATAAAAATTTTGTGTATATAAATAATATGTATGAAATTAAATATAACAATTTGTGTACTTACCTTTTTGTAGCACAAACTGGTCTTGATAACACACAGGCAGCAAAATGCAGTTATAGTACTGTGTCATGCCATATTTTAAGCTTTCACAGTCACCATGAACTTGCCTTGACGTACTCAATAATTATGGTTAATGCAATTTATTCCGTTATAAAGTGTAACTACAGTATTAACAACCAACTTCAGGCTACAATGCTGTGTGAATCATTGTTAAACAGCATCACCCAAAGCCTCATGCTTAGAAGGTTCTAATATTTTTTCTTCATGTCTCTCTCCATTTATTCACAAACTGTCATCTCCTGCTTTCGCTTTTTATGCCAGAAACAGCACTAATACATATACCGCAATCACATTTCTCTCATAACTGCATTTTTTATCCGTGGTATGTATACTATGTACTTTCCTATTACCCTTGTCTGGTGTATCCATACTACTTTTGCCATTCAACACAACTTTAACTTGCAAATAATGATGTATAAGAAGAAAAGCCAGTGCAAATGCTTGACTAATGAGAGATCAGACCAAAATCACAAAAAAGAAAACATAAGGCCAATACACCTGCCTTCACAGTAGGTTTGGTTGCCCCAGAACCCCGAGACCTTATCCCCTGCAGTAAAAACAAAAATGCAAATTAGAGTGCAACTGCAGCAAGCACCAGCCTCAACAGCTTACTGTCTGCTCTATACAACCAGCCTGCCCAATAACCTGATACCATAGCAAACACAAACCATGCCGACTAAGTGTGGATTATGGAGGACAGTCTCTCTCGCATCACGCCAAATAATGACCATAGAAAATGGAGGAAAGGCTGATAGATGAGAGCTACAATAGTTCCAAGTCAATTTAAAGCATACTACAGCATATTCTAAAGTGACCTGAATAGAACCCAGATTCCTCTTACAAAGCAGAAAGAGTGGGTCTGGATTTGAAGCCCAACAATGTGTACTTACCTTACTTGCCGAGACCCAAAATGAGCCACCTCCCTCTCCTGTGTAAACAAAGGAAGAGAAGATTCCGGAACTCTATGCAATACACTACTTACTAAAGAAATACCAATCTTCAACTAGACCTTGTGAACAACCTAAATTAAGGTAAACAGTACACATCGAATCTGGACATGAAGCTGTTATAACTCTATAGCACAGGACTGAGCATGATCCAACCACACCCTAAAAGCAACAAGGAATCCTCTACTAGCCAACAATAGAAAGCTGAAACATTATATTAAAGCCTAGAAGCTGTAATAGGTCTGCACAAGAAGTACTCAACTGAGGAAAGAATCACTACCATTTCTCGTCAGAACCCAACTCCAGATAAGAACCTAAAAATGGAAGGGGAGGGAAAAGGCAAGTCACCCAAAATTAAAGCAAAACAGCTTACTACATAAACAATATGACAAATGATCAGAAGTGGGTACCAACACTCTAAAACTCCTCAAAAACAGACCTGAAGGCTGGTGCCTCTAAAATTCCTGAGTGGCAGAGGCAACATAGGTCCTTTTGACTTTAAATTGTGTACTCACTTAGTTGTGAATTAATGTGTGTGTGCATATGGCAGCTAGAATTATACTTAAAGGCTACTAATAAATATCCACGCTATCAACAGGGTAGAATGACCGTTAAGTAAAAAATCTGTCACTAAATTTTACATTCATTCAACCTTATGTGACGTACAGTAATCACTCTTAGAATATTCTTTGATTTTGCTGCTCTACTGTGATTTTTGTATTACTTGCAAAGGCTCTCCCAATGCAGTGGAACCTCAGTACTTGTATTGCTTCCAACTCGAACAATTCAACACTAATGATTTGTTCGTTTTTGTTGTTGACAGTTTGCTTGGCACTCAAACTTAAACACGTAACGGATGAGTTGGTTTCCCAGTAGCTGCACAACCCCACTCAACTTCTCTGCAAATTTTCTCATGTTTTCTTGGATATTTTTTATATTCTTTGTATAAATAAGTCACCATGGCACCTAAGAAAGTTAGTGATAACTAAATGAAAAGAAAATTAGTTAGAACCATGACAGAGGTGAAAAGACAACACATAGCAAAATATGAAAATGGGGCTCATGTGTCTGTTTTTGCTACTGAGTTTGGCATGCTTGTGTTCTTGTAAGAAAAGCAGCCAGTGAGTCTCAAGAAAGAAAAAAAAAAAAAAAAAAAAAAGACAGACAATTCCCAGTTGTTATGGTAGGGGACTTCCTTGCCAATCATCATCTCTCCTCTTCCTCTTCACCATATTACACATAAGCCATCAACTCTCCTATGTGCAGGTGAAGTAAGAGCAAATTTGTATCTTATTTATTACATTCATATATATATTATTGTGGTTTGTAATGGATTAATTCAACTTACATTACTTCTTATGGGAAAAAATTATTCAGTACTCAAACAGATCAGAACTCGATTGGCCTTCTGGAATCAAACAAGTCTGATTACTGAGATCCCATTGTACTGTACTTAAGACATAAACTAATGTGTTCCCCCAAATTTTCGGTTGGCACACGAGAAAATTATGCATCAAAGATTTGGCAATTTTGTCACACACTTGAAAAGACTACCCGACCCTGCCCTAGGATATCCTCATTGTACAGCTGCCTTATCAACAAAATTATTATATTAAAAAATATAATCTCAAATGAAAAATAACTTTATTGTATTATGGGTTGCAAAATGTGAAAGAAATTAAATGTGAAAACAAGAGGTTCTGCTAGTGTGAGATGAGTAAGATAGATTTGATAGATAGATGAATAAGATAGCACAAGAACACATATTCACTGAAGATACAATATTAGAAAAAGATGTGACCCCATTATTCACCTGGAGCAAATATAGTACTGTACTCTATACTAAATTTGTTGTATGAAGATTTTCTTCTAGAGAATGAGAAAAATTCATGTAAAGTACAGTAGGTCAAAGTTTTATTGGTATGTGAAGGAAGACTGGCAAAAGTCAACAGTGATAGAAGTTATGGCGGTGGTGGTGCAGAGGGAACTCGGCATGAAATTTGTGTAAATAATGAATAGCTGCACATTATTTATATGAAAGTAAGAACTGGTTTTGTTAGTTGTACAGCTTTCAAGCCGTACCTTACAACAGGAAATAGGGTAACGATGACAACAATGTATTATGCATAATTTTTACACCCTGCAGAATGAGCATGAAATGCTTCAGATGTAACAAAAATATTAAAATAAGACTAAAATATAAATAAATAAATACAAATCATAAAAGCTTTTGATTAAAATTAATTAAAGTTCCTTCAACAAATATTTCTCCACAAACAAAATACCATGACCTGGTAAACTAGAAAGGTTAACACTTATGTGATGAATGCAGCAAAGCACTTTTAAGGCTGAATGCCAGCAGTGCAACTTTCATGCGTATCTTCACTTGGGATTCTTTTAGTTTCTTCTGAAGGCTTTTTATTTGCAACAGCTTCAAGAAGGTCCTGCTGAGTATGAACTTCCACATTTTGAAGAACAATCTGGGATCCCCCTCCAGCTGTTGGCAATACAGCACCCTAAAACAGGAGTTATACTAAATATAATAAAAATACTAAGATATTTTCATTACTTATCATTTTAATGCAATCATTACTGATAATTCATGATGTTTTTAACATTAAATGACACTAATTAATAATTTTTTTAAAGGACTTAATAACAGACATTTAATCACAAAAATTAACTGACTGCAATAACATTTGGCCCTCAATCTACACAATTTTATTTAATGCAAATTAGCACCTCTGAATATATTTTCAACACAAAATTTTAAACTGTATAAGGATAGGTTTCTTATATATTTTCAATGCAATTTCAAACTGTATACAAATTATTACAATAGATTTGTGCAACCGAGTTCCTGTTTTGATGTTTAGTGCCCAAATATCATTGACACCTTGTGACTTCTCATAAGTATCATGTGTTTTACTAAATTTTACATTACTGTATTTGTGGTGGGAAAGTAGAGGGGAGTATTAATTGGAACTCAATATCTTCGACTAGGACACAAACAAGACTACACTTAGAACATCTAGTGGCTCATAACAATTAAGGAATAAAGCTCTGATAAGTGTTTTACTAAATGAATGAAAAAATATAGCAGTGAATGCAGATGAAAAGCTCCTTTCTGAGCAGGTCAGTTAGTTGGTCCATTAAGCAATGTCCTGATCTTCACAAGGACAGGACCAGACACAGTCAGGTTAGCATGACATTAACTGCTCAGCAGAGCCAGGCTCTTTTTATATATCCCTGCTGGGTCATACTGGGGAAAATGAGACAGTGGAGAAAAACTATCCCGCCTGGAATAACGTTCTAGAAAGTTCATTCATCAATACACAACCCCCTCCAAATGCTACTTGGTCTCATCAAGGAGATTAAGTATTACTGCAGATCGAAATAAACAGCTACTACAGAAGCAGAAAACAAGGCTGGCAAAGAACCTAACCCCTCCAGCCAAACGCCACTCAGCATATGGCTGAGAGAAGAGCTCCTGGCAGGCAAGGAACTCAAGTCACATTACCCAGATGGATACATGTGCTAATTTCACTCAACTAGTAGGACAACACAGGATCTGTCGGAAATTCCTGACAACATTAGTAAATTCTAATACAATATGCAGAAAATAATATTACTGCTGTTTTGAATTCATCTAAAATTAAATTAATATTTTAATTACTCATTTAGAGAAAAATGTATTTGTGATAATTTCCTCTAGAAAATTAGATTTATTTGTCATGTAGCAGAAATCTATTTAATACCCCATAGAATTAATCAATAAATACTTAATTCATCAGTCTCAGGACTGAAATTAACAAATTACACTTTACTAAATTATTGGTTATCAAGTGAATAAACTCCTCCTTCCAATTATTAACCCTTAAACTGCGCATGGCGTATATATATACGCCCTGAGTAACATGTCCCACGGTGCGCATGGCGTATATATACGCCATAGGGTGCCAGGCCCGATTCAAATGGCCCGCGGCTACATGGGGTTCACATTAGCTTCCTGAGGGCTCTTGTAAACAGACGCCATTTATTACAAAAATCGTGGGCAATACTCTCAGGTGTGAGAGGCACAGTACTGTTGGAGCAACCAAGGCTGGCGCACGTAGCATGAGCGAACAGCACTGCTGTTCAGCTTGTGACCACAGCATCGCCGAAAAATGTCAAAATAAACACATAATTGTTATTATTTAGCGATGACAATATTACAGATGACCCCTGACTGTGATATAAATAACCAGGGTTGTGATAATAGCAGGATTGTTGTAATAATTAGCGCTGTGGGAGGAGTGATGCTGAGAGACAGAGGGAGACAGCATCGCTTACTGACTGTGTGGCCACCTGTTATTGTTTGCATTCACCATACCAGCTCAGTGGTTCTCTATGGTGAACACAAATGTAGATACTTATATATAATGTGTGTATTAGTGTAATAACAGCAAAAGGATTATGTTGGGAGGAGTCATTTGGGTGACGGAGGTGACGTCGTCTGCACGATTTGTCTAGCTGTTTAGAGAGTGGCCACTATGCTCTTTAGGCGCACTACAAGCTTAGGTGTACAGTTACTGTGCATAAAACATGTAGATACTTATATATAATATGTGTATATAGGGTAATAACACTGCAAACAGTAGTGTTGGGGGAGAAAGTTTAGTGTGTGACCTTGAATGAGTGAGGGAGCCGCCAGCTGTGTATAGCGACGACTCTTAGTGCCTGAACTAACTATATCAGCTTAGCTGTACAGTTGTGGTGAACAAAATATATACATACTTATATATAACGTCTGTATATAGTGTAATAACACCACAAATGGTATTGTTGGGGGAGAAAGTTTAGTGCGTGTGTTGAGGGAGTGGCAGCGAGTGGCTGGCTGGTGTCTGGCGGTAACTCTTCGTTGCTTTTTGACTCTCAATACCAACTTAGTGGTTCGTTATGGTGACCAAAATATGCAGATACTTATATATAACCTGTGTATAGAGTGTAATAGCAGCAAAACTATTTGTTTATTGTTTTATGAACATAATAATTGAATCACTAATATGCACACCATACTTTTGAGTATAGCGATTATTCACCACTTTTATTATATAAATATATTACAATACACACTATTGAATAATATTACTGCAAAAAAACTAAGAAAAAATCAATCGGAGACATTGAAACAATTAGGTAATAATATCTTTGTGGCAACTCCCATCTGTCAGCGCGGGTGACACTGACCGGCCCTGACGACCACTCTGTCAACGCCCACTTTTTGCCAGACTTCCTCGGTCAATTGCGCTCAAAATATGTCACCTACGATTTTTTTTATTTTTCCCGTGCTCAGGGGACACAAATTAACATGTTTAGAAGACGAAAAAAAAATGTGGATTTTTTTTACTTGCGCACAGGGGTGTAAATGTCCTCAGGACCCCTGAGCAGTGGAAGGGTTAATAAAACTCAAAGAGAACGAGGAGGAGTAACCATTATCATTGCACATCAAGTATTCCAAGCTAATACACGTAAATTTTCTCTGTGTTGCTGGATTGGCATCGTCTGCATTTGAAATAATAAATACCTAAATTGACGGACGTATTCGACAACAGGCAAGTGCTTAATTTTTCATCATAACCTAGTTCTTAGCTAACCAATCTAAGTTATTATAGGTTTTGATGGTTACATGGCATAGCCCCAGGCCCAAAAGGGTTAGTTTCATAATTCTAGTAAACTGAGTCATTAATTATGCCACAAAATTAGAATAATAATTAGTGTAGTCACACACAGAAATCACATTAACGTGATATATATGGATGCGAAAATCCACTGGGACTATAGGTGTACTCACCTAGTTGTGTTTGCGGGGGTTGAGCTCTGGCTCTTTGGTCCCGCCTCTCAACTGTCAGTCAACTGGTGTACAGATTCCTGAGCCTATTGGGCTCTATCATATCTACATTTGAAACTGTGTATGGAGTCAGCCTCCATCACAACACTACTTAATGCCAATTTTGTTAATTTTTTTGTTAATTTTAGCATTTGTTAACTACCGTGACACTGAAAAAATTCTTTCTAACATCTCTGTGGCTCATCTGGGTACTAAGTTTCCACCTGTGTCCCCTTCCACCCGCGCTAAAGAGTTTGTCTTTGTCCACCTTGTCAATTCCCCTGAGAATTTTGTAGGTGGTTATCATGTCTCCCCTTACTTTTCTGTTTTCCAGGGTTGTGAGGTTCAGCTCCCTTAGCCTTTCCTCGTAACTCATCCCTTTCAGTTCCGGGACCAGTCTGGTGGCATATCTCTGAATCTTCTCTAACTTCGTCTTGTGTTTAACTAGGTATGGACTCCAGGCTGGAGCGCTATACTCCAGGATTGGTCTTACATAAGTTGTATACAGGGTCCTGAACGATTCCTTACACAAGTTTCTAAAGGCAGTTCTTATATTGGCCAGTCTAGCATATGCCGCTGATGATATCCTTTTGATGTGGGCCTCTGGGGACAGGTTCGGTGTGATATCGACCCCCAGATCTTTCTCTCTATCAGGTGGGCGTGAACCTACGACCCCGGCATTGTCAATAGTGTACTCTTACCACTAGACCACCGCTGACTTGCAAAGTCATTCAACTAGATTTCTACTGAAATCACATGATGCCTGGAAGCCCCTACTGAAGCCAGCCCAAGTTTTTTCATATGACCCACAAGCACTCTGGTGGAAGGGCAACGAATACGTCCTTATAGTGGCTACCTCAGGTGGTAGAGTACACGACTGGCAATACCATGGTCGAAGGTTCACGCCCACCTATAGTCCTAGTGGATTTTCTCATTTATATATATATATATATATATATATATATATATCATGTTAATGTGATTTTTGTGTGTTTCTGAAGTTGGGGCATAAGGTGTGGGACCACTCTGCCCTTCCACTTGAGTGCTTGTGGGTCACGTAAAAACTTGAAATGGCTTCAGTAGGGGCCTCCAGACTTCCTGTGATTTCAGTAGAAAATCAGTTGTATGACTTTTACAAGTCAGCAGTGGTCTAGTGGTAGAGTCCACAACGAGCAATGCCAGGGTCGTGGGCTCGTAGGTTCTCACCCACCTATAGTAATAGTGGATTTTCTCAATTATTGTAGTTGTACATACGGTAGCAACATTGAAATATCTCGGCAGGCTGGAGTTGGGACAACACTTGGTGAAGAACTGCCATTCATGTTGAGGCGGCATCACTAAAGCTATGCCGCCATTACAGCAGGGTCCACTCACCTATTCTACACCGGTTCCATAATGATTGTCGAAGCCTTCTAGTCAGATAAGAAGACTATAATTCACATATACTAACAATATAAACTAACCTTTTAATTATGGTTCAGTAAATTAATAAAGTTAACCATTTAATTATGGTATAACTAAACTTAATAATTATAACCCCTCCAATTTGTGTGGAAGGAATTTTACTGGCAATATTAAATTAAACACAGTCCACTCCTAAGTTATAAATAAGCAATAAATACAATTAAAATACAGTACAGTCCATTACAAATTAATCGAGAATTAAATCATTCACCGGTAGATTTCCCACCTGATCCTATTGGGTCTGTATGAATGAAACCAGATGTTCCCTCACAAATGCCACATTAATACCAGAAAACCTCCAGTCACTCAAGCACCAGAGACCTATAATACATGTAGTCACTTCCCCCCAAAAAAGAATATGGGACTGCCCACCAATCAGGAGAAAAACAGAACAAAGTACTATAGGTTCAAAGAACAAAATTCAGTACTAACACAATATTAGTTCCTGAGCAGGAACAACATATCCTACCTTGCTTGACACACAAGGAGGAGGATTGAGAAAACCTTTGAAACAACACTCATGGGGATAATTAATTGAATGCAAGGTGAGCAAGTGGAGACATCATCTGAATGAGTACCAGCTGTTATTCATAAAAAAAGAAAGACAAGATATGTGTGCATTAAGCCCAGACTGGTTGAAAAACTTTCTAGTCTTGAAAAATCCCTGTACCACTGAGAAGAGCCCAGACTGCAATCAAAGAGAAATAGTTATGCAAGGAAAATAGAATGGTACACACCTTACATCTCCCAGATGAAGAAATGATCACCATTACACATTGTACAAGAACAGCAATGTCCAAGAGCAAAACACTTGGGGGAATATGAATGAAGTGGTATAGGTTCACAGAGGTAAGCCACTACTGTGCACACCAACACCGAATTAAAACCACTCGCATGACAAAATACTACATATTAGGAGCATATATAAAGAAATTACACTAACATGATATATATCAATGAGAAAATCAAATGGAGCTCTTAGGTGACTCAAACTTGTAACCAAGGGACTTCCAGCCACTTAACTTACCACTGAACCACCCTGACTTGCTAAAAGTTATACAACCAGGATTCTACTGAAACTGCAAAGTTTGCAGGCTTCTACTGAAGTCAGTCAAAGTTTTATGTATAATTCCAAAGCACAAGCTGTAGGCAATATAGTTCATCCATGGTACGTTCCAACTTCAGATACTGGCTTCACTAAATTACTAGACTGGCTTCAGTAGAAGCCTCCATACTTCCTGTGGATTAAGGAGAATCCCAGTTGTGTAACTTTTAGCAAGTCAGGGTGGTCCAGTGGTAATGTGAGCGCTTGGAGTCCCTTGAATGTGGGTTCGAGTGACCTCAGAGCTCCATTTGATTTTCTTTAGAAGCTTAGATAAAATATACAGACTCAACATTGTAGTGAAGCCACCCTTTATAATATGCTTTGTCCTGCTGATACGTAGACATTTGAAACTCCTGCTAAGGCAGCAGCTGGCATGTTTATGATGGGTGAACTGTTCCCTTCTAAATAGGTAAACAATGCATATATAAACTCTGAAATACATTTTGTGGTTGGAAAACATCAAAATATAAGTGTTAAATATAAAAATTCAATCTGAACTTCTATAAGGAGTTATAAGCAGTTACTTCTATTTGGCAGGAAGGGATGAATGCAAGGTGGAGTTGGCCAATGTGTGGGAAGTGGTGATACATAAAGGGCATCAGCAGTGGGCTTACATCTTTATTATATGTAAATTGTGGTATATTTGTACTTACTATAGAGTAGTGCATGATCTTAAAGTGTAAAGGATTTATAAAACTATTATAAATGTCCCAGCTAACCCTGGCAATGTTTTGATTTCAACCCTTGTGTTTTGATTACTTTAATCTCTTCGTGGAGGCTTGATATGCCAACCCACCTGCAGATATAGAGAATCCCCGCGTGTAATATAACTTGCCTGCATCTATGTCCATGTAACCAATCCATTACTACAGTTTTCATTGTAAACCACATATAAGTTAAATTTTAAAGCTCAAATAAAAATATTACAAATTTCTCCTAACATTTACTTTTATCTTGTCTATTGTGTTAATTTCTAAATTTGATTCTAGCAGTGAGAAGGATGAGTTCTCCCAGGAGGACATGTTTCATTAGGTACAATATTTTCTTACTGTTAGTCATTTGATAGCACTGTCCAGTATTCCTATGGTGGACCCAACATTCTCACACAAGCATTGTTCTATGTAATTAACATAGTCAGGCAGTGACCAAAAAAAAGCTTGTGCCTTACACAATTTTCAATCTTGTGCCCTTACAACATTTCATAACAACAATACAGTATTTCAAAACAAACTTAAATAATTGAATACAGTAACTATACTGAATACAGTATACTGTAACTGTATACTGTATAAATACAGTAACTGAAAACTGGTCCAATGTAAACACTTCAAATTAACCCTTAAACCGCGCATATCATATATAAATGATATGACAAAACCGAAATCGCGCACATCATTTATATATGATTTCGTGTCTAGCGCTATAATTTAAACACCCCGCCTGGGATAGGGGCAGCTATAGTACAGCCACGACTGATAGTTGCCAGATCCCACCTAGAAAAAAAATCCAGCCCAACATTCTTGAGAGTGAGAACGTCAGTATTGTGCCAGCCACCAAGGCTGGCGCACGCAGCACGAGCTCACAGCACCGCTGTTCAGCTTGTGACCACAGCATCGCCTACAAATGCCAAAATATAAGTGATACTGCTATTATTTAGCAGTGATAGTATTACTGAAGCCCCCTGAATTTGATAAAACTGACCAGGATTCTGATAACAGCTTGATTGTGGAGATATTTAGCGCTGTGCTCGATGGAGGGAGGAGTACGGCTGTGGAGGGAGGATTGTGGCGTTGTCTTCTGACTGTGTGTGGCCACCATTTATTGACTGCACTCACCATACCAGCTTAGTGGTTCGCTATGGTGAACACAAATGTAGATACTTACATATAACGTGTGTATAGTGTGAGATAACAGCGAGAGGAGTAGGTTGGGAGCCGCCATTTTGGTGAGAGGAGCGTCGTCTGCAGGAATTATCGTGTTGTTTACCTGTGACCACAAAGGGTCTTTGGGCACCATACCAGCTTATTTGTACAAGTATGGTGAATAAAACAGGTAGATACTTATATATAATGTGTGTATATAGCATAATAACACCACAACCAATATTGTTGGAGGAGAAATATTAGTGCGTGTGGCCTTGAGGGTGGCCGCCGATCAGCTGACTGTGGAGTAGCTACGTCTTTGTGCGTTTACTCACCATACAAGCTTAGATGTACAGTTATGGTGAACAAAACATGTAAATACGTATATATAACGTCTGTGTATAGTGAATAAATGCAAAAACAGTATTGTGGGAGGTAAATGAGGGTGAGTGAGGTGGTGTTGAGGGAGGGCGTGGCAGTGAGTGGCTCGCTGGTGTGTGGCGGCCACTCCTCGTTGCTTTTTGACTCACAAGACCAACTTAGTAGTTCGTTATGGTGAACAAAACATGCAGATACTTATATATAACCTGTGTATATAGTGTAACAACAGCAAAACTATTTGTTTATTGTTTTATGAACATAATAATTGAATCACTTATATGCACACCATAATTTTGAGTACAGCGATGGTTCACACATTTTATAATATAAATATACCACAATTCACTGTATGGAATAATATTACTGCAAAAAAACTAAGAAAAAATCAATCAGAGACATTGAAATAATTAGGAAATAATATATTTGTGGCAACTGCCGTCTGACAGCTCGGGCGGAGTAGACCTCGTCTGGCGAAGGCTCTGCCAACGCCCCTTTTTTGCCACACTTCCCTACCCTACTGCGGCTAAAATATGCTACCTACGATTTTTTTGTTATTTTTTCCGTGATCAGGGAACAAAAATAAACAATTCTATAAGACGAAAGAATTTTTTGGATTTTTTTTTTTGTTGCGCCTGTGGGTGTGAATTCCATTTGGGCCCCTAGCGGTTTGAGGGTTAAACAGCAGCCAGGAAGTTCAAGAACTGACTGTTGGATCCACTTTAGTCAGTGGATCCTAAAGTGGTCATGGTGCTGTCCCCTAGTGGTAATCACAGGGGCTGATTAGGCAACCCAATTGGTAGTTAACGAGAAATTTTATTTGAGTCACATGATATCAAGTTAGGCTTTGGGAGGAACCTTTAGCTTTTATGGATTATTATGTTAATTTTTAGGTTGGAATTATTAATTTCTCTAATAACTCCTTCAGCACATGTGTGATCCTGTGGGGAGGGTTGAAAATAACTTTGTGGTAACATTGTATGTCAATCCTATCTGATTGTATGCAATACATGCCCATGAATTCAGTGGAATCTCAACTGAGCGAGCAGTCAAATTTAATTCAGAGCAGTTGATATTTTGCATTTTTCTGGAACAAAACTTTTTCCTATACTATACTAATATTGACTTCACTCTGAACAAAAGTTTTCAAAAAACACATTCCTTGCACAGCTTAAGGGCCAACTGTTCTCCTCATCCTGCATTTCATAAGTTTGTAAGTACAAAGAACTCTAAAACCAATATACAAATCCAAATACCTATAAATTTTAGTTTCCATTCCTCCATGCCCATCTGCAGCTTGTGTTGATAGGCAGTAATTTGTGATTGTATCCTTCTTGAAATGCGTGCTCTTCAGTTTGGTCAAAGGTTTCACAGTCTTCAGTGCTGGCTGAAGTGCTGTTCCCATTGGCACCAGCTGTGAATACAAGTATGAGATAACAAAGCACAGATTCAGTGCAGTATATGTTTATCTTTCTACAGGTGCTTATTTAAATATGCCATGCAAATAAAAATCTAACTCTTGGGGTCCCACCTCTTAGCCATTAGTACCTAAGAACAATACTATGAATAAAGATGCCTTCCACTACCTATGCTCCTTCTTCCAGACACTTGCTTACCCACACCACACTCAAACATCAAACTCACACACTCAAACTTACCCACATCAAAGAGAATGTGTGCGACTACAGGAGAATAGGCAGATATGTAAAAGGGAAAGATCGACCTTTGAGGATCACCCTAAACGGTGCCAAGCAGATGGAAGAAGTACTAAGGAATGCTAGAAAGTTACAAAGTGATGAGGATGGGAAAATGTGGTCAATAAGACGAGATCTTCAAGAGAAGACAGAGAGAAGCTGAAACTGAACCTCGCTGAGGCAAAACGTTTAAATGAGTGCAGGAATGAAGAAGAAATCAATTCTTTTTTCTACAAAGTGTTAGGGGTAGGCAGACCAGTAAAGTGGTACATAAAGGCAAACCAACAAAATCAATAGAGAGAGGGGGAGTGAAGAATAAGGAGAGGGGGAACAAGTTCCTGAAGATTGCATACACCAACATAGATGGAGTAAGATCGAAGATATTGGAGTTAAGTGATGTAATACAGATGCAGACACCAGACATTGTTGCACTCACGGAGACAAAACTTGAAGATGATATTTTAAATGAGGTCATATTCCCAAGGGGCTACTCAATTTGGAGAAGGGACAGAAAAATTAGGAAAGGCGGTGGCGTTGCTGTGCTGGTGAAAGAACACATAAAGGTGAAGGAAATAATGACTGCCAATCCACAAGAGGTTGACATAATAGCACTAGAGATCTGCCATGAAGATGATAAACTAATGGTCATAAATGCATATAGTCCACCACCAAGCAGCACATGGTCAAAGGAGGAGCTAGATAGTAAACGAGAAGGTCTTATAACAATAATGAGAGAGATCATAGCGAGAGCGGATAACGATAGGTCACGACTGTTGATAGTTGGTGACTTCAACTTGAAATCCATAGACTGGGAAGCATATGAAGCTAAAACAGAAGATTTTTGGACCTGTAAATTTGTAGACCTCATCCTGGAAACATTCTTGTATCAACATGTTAAACAAGCTACGAGGATGAGGGAAGGGGACGTTCCCTCCATGCTAGATTTGATATTTACCAGGAAGGAGGAAGAAGTATTTGACATTCAGTACCTTCCTCCCTTGGGTAAAAGTGACCATGTCTTTTTGGGAATAAAGTATGCAATGCGTTATAATCTGGAAGAAAATAAGGAGGATGAGGCAGTTGAAAAACCTGACTTCAAGAGAGGACATTATGGCAACCTTAGAAATTTTTTTAGTGAGTATAATTGGACAGACTTGTTGCTAGGCAAGGAAGTGAATGAGATGTATGTCAAGTTTTGTGAAATATATGATAAAGGCACAAACAAATTTATACCAAAACAGAGATGCAGAACTAGGAAACAGGATTGGTTCAATAGGAATTGCGAGAGGGCCAGAGACCAAAAGACACAAAAATGGAATCAATACAGGAAGAGGCCAAACCCCCAAACATACAAACGATACAAAGATGCAAGAAACAACTACACAGCAGTGAGGAGAGAGGCAGAAAGAAATTTTGAAAAAGGGATTGCAGACAAATGTAAAACAGAACCAGGTCTATTCTATAAATTCATAAACAACAAATTGCAGGTAAAGGATAATATTCAGAGGTTGATAATGGGAAATAGATTCACGGAAAATGAAAAGGAAATGTGTGAAACACTAAACGAAAAGTTCCAAAGTGTGTTTGTACAAAATGAAATCTTTAGGGAACCAGACACAATAAGAATTCCAGAGAACAACATAGAGCACATAGAGGTGACTAGAGACGAAGTGGAAAAAATGCTCAAGGAGCTAAGTAAGAACAAGGCAGTTGGTCCAGATGGAGTTTCACCATGGGTTCTGAGAGAGTGTGCACCTGAGCTCAGCATTCCACTTCAGCTGATTTTTCAGGCATCCCTGTTTACAGGAGTTGTAGCTGATGTGTGGAAAAAGGCTAACATAGTTCCAATCTACAAAAGTGGAAGCAGGGAAGACCCCCTTAATTATAGACCTGTATCATTGACAAGTGTAATAGTCAAAATATTGGAAAAAATAATTAAAACTAAATGGGTAGAACACCTGGAGAGAAATGATATAATATCAGACCGACAGTATGGTTTTCGATCTGGAAGATCCTGTGTAACGAACTTACTCAGTTTTTATGATCGAGCAACAGAGATTTTACAGGAAAGAGATGGTTGGGTTGACTGCATCTATCTGGACCTAAAAAAGGCTTTCGACAGAGTTCCCCATAAGAGGTTGTTCTGGAAACTGGAACATATTGGAGGGGTGACGGGTAAGCTACTAACATGGATGAAAAATTTCCTAACTGACAGAAAAATGAGGGCCGTAATCAGAGGCAAGGTATCGGATTGGAGGAATGTCACGAGTGGAGTACCACAGGGTTCAGTTCTTGCACCGGTAATGTTCATTGTCTACATAAACGATCTACCAGAGGGATTACAGAATTACATGAACATGTTTGCTGATGATGCTAAGATAATAGGGAAGATAAGAAACCTAGATGATTGTCATGCCCTTCAAGAAGACCTGGACAAAATAAGTATTTGGAGCAACACTTGGCAAATGGAATTTAATGTGAATAAATGCCATGTTATGGAATGTGGAATTGGTGAACATAGACCCCACACAACCTATAAATTATGTGAGAAATCTTTAAAGAATTCTGATAAAGAAAGGGATCTAGGGGTGGTTTTAGATAGAAAACTGTCACCTGAGGACCACATCAAGAACATTGTGCGAGGAGCCTATGCTACACTTTCTAACCTAAGAATTGCTTTTAAATACATGGATGGAGAAATACTAAAGAAATTGTTCACGACTTTTATTAGACCAAAGCTGGAATATGCAGCGGTTGTATGGTGCCCTTATCTTAAGAAGCACATCAACAAACTGGAAAAGGTGCAACGACATGCCACTAAGTGGCTCCCAGAAATGAAGGACAAGAGCTATGAGGAGAGGTTAGAGGCATTAAATATGCAAAAACTAGAAGATAGAAGAAAAAGAGGCGATATGATCACTACGTACAAAATAGTAACAGGAATTGATAAAATCGACAGGGAAGATTTCCTGAGACCTGGAACTTCAAGAACAAGAGGTCATAGATTTAAACTAGCTAAACACAGATGCCGAAAAAACGTAAGAAAATTCACCTTCGCAAATAGAGTGGTAGACGGTTGGAACAAGTTAAGTGAGAAGGTGGTGGAGGCCAAAACCGTCAGTAGTTTCAAAGCGTTATATGACAAAGAGTGCTGGGAAGACGGGACACCACGAGCGTAGCTCTCATCCTGTAACTACACTTAGGTAATTACACTTAGGTAATTACACTACATACGAGTAGTATCACATGCCTCTGATTCATTTGTTTCAGTCACCATCAGTGCCCTCTCATTTTATTTTCCATATGAAAAGGACTGTTTTTGGTCCCCTCTACTGTCTCCACTTTCTCTATTCCCCTACATATATTATGTTGTGAAAATATCTCCTCCGGGCCTTCTCTCTTCAAGTGCCACGAGACTGATTTTCTGTAACATATCTTCATATTCATCTGCTTACATCTAGAACTCAGCAAATCACTGGATGTTCTCAGTCTTCCTGTGCTTCACTAGGTAGGAATTTATTGCTAGTATTTATATTCTAGAGCAAAAATAATGTATGCTATGTACTGTATAATGTTCTTAACAAGTATCTACAGGTTTTAAAAATGTTGTTCATATGCTTGCAAGTTTTAAACAGGCTTCCAATGTTAATCTATTTACATGTACTTTCAGTCTTAAAGTTGATATTATGTCTA